>CAUYQV010114992.1:0-25964 GCA_963574575.1 Galagoides demidoff
GGCGCCTGTGGTCCCAGCTACTTGGGAGGCGGAGGCAGGAGACTCACTTGAGCCCAGGAGTTGGAGGTTGCTATGAGTTGTGATGCCATGGCACTCTACCCAGGGGGATAGCTTGAGGCTCCGTCTCAAAAAAAAAAAAAATAATAATAATAAAAAGACTTGAACTGACTATGAAAAGGAAGGGTCAAAGGTCACACCTAAATATCAGCTCATCCCACCAGGTAGATGGGTGAGATGGGACCACCAGAAGAAGACCAGGATTTTGGGGGATGGAAGCAAATTTAATTAAAACAACTCAACTCTACTATCTCATGCAAATGAGATCAGGCCAGGTTGTGTGTAGAATGAGCACGCAACTGGGAGTCTGCAGATGCCATGGGTTTTAGTCTGGGCTCAGACATGTAACTTCTAGGCGTGTAACTTCCCCCCTTGGAACAGCAGTTCTCTCATCCACAGAATGGGAATGCAGAAGTGTGGATAAGGAATACGAGGTCCTGGCCTACACTGCACAGCCCCACAGCAGCGCCACTTCCTATTATGAAATCAGTTGACATTTGAGAATTTTTCACCTAGGGGGGAAGTCACTGGGACAAAGGTTGTAACAGATGGAGATAGGTCCCACGGACAGGAAATGGGACTGCCCATGCTGACAGCGTGTATCTGACCCCAAGTCAGGACTCACTCCACAGACACAAATGACCCCCTTGGCTCTGAAAGCCAACCACCTACCAACTAACTTTTGTTCCTATAATTCCTGGTGGGAGCAATCATAACAAAAGGTCTGAGGTTGTCTATTGCGTGCTGAGCCCAGATCGTTTGTGCTGAGCCAAGAACTGCACAATGTGCAGGCTGACAAGGGCAGAGAAGGCTGAGGATAAAAACGCAGAAGTGGCCTCACGCTGGACACGCCCACACGTGTGTGCACACCTGCACACGTCTCACACCTACACATTACCCTGCACACACACAAAATGTGTCATTTTTTAAACAAAGACAGTTAACGTCCTGTGAACGTCCTTCCACCTCCCCATTTCTGAGCACTTTGAGTAGCAGCAAAGACAACTCTTCTGCAACCATCGAGCCACTGGTCAGGCAGCAGGACACTCAGGGTCACCGAGCTCTGTCACCCTGGGAAAGTCCCGTCTCATCTCTGTCCTCAGTTTCCCCATCTGTAAAATGAGGGGTTGGACTCGGTGGTTTCTGAGGCCCCTTCCAGCTCTGACAATCCATGACTAGCAGAGAGATGAAAAATCAGGAACCCCGAGACCAAATACAGCCTGCAAATCTGTGGGGTCATTTCACATTGGCTTACATGGTGTTAAAAGATTTATAATTTTCTGATAACATTGAAGATTGGGAAAGTTCTTGTAAAAGGCAGGATAGGCAAGTTCTGAAAAATCAAACAATCTGGCAGCCCTGGGCCCACCTCTCCATGTGGCCACACCTGCTGGGGCTGGAGAAAAGCTGTCCCTTGGGGACAGTGCCCCCCACTTCCGCACAGCCCCACATAGCCCTGCCTCTTTCTTCTCTCCCCAGGACTGGCAGCTTCACTCTGTTCAGGCACTTCACAGAATCCTGCAGGAGTCTCACAGAACCTGTTCCCCTTGGTGTTTGTGGTGGCACTGGAAATTTGAATAGCTTCTGAGTTGCCATTATTGCACCCATTGGTCCTGGGGCCACCCTTCTTTATTCTTGTTTGGAAAATGAGCTGGAGGCCTGCACTGGTTTCCTAGGCTGCAGTTAACAAATTTCTGGGTGGCTTAAAACTAAAGAGATTTGTTCTCTCATTGTTCTGGAGGCCTGAAGTGGAGAGGTGACACTTGATTTTAAAAGCAGGGTTGCGGAGAGGAGAGGGGAGAAAAGAGGGGAGAGGAGGGGAGAGGGCGAGTAGAGGGAGGGTATTTGGTGGGATCGCACCTGATGTATACAATGCAAGGGTCTATTTCAGAACAGTCAAGAGTATATTATAAATGTCTTACCACAAAAATAACTAAGTAAGGTGATGGTTATATTAATTAGTTTAAGGATTCCACATTGCATATCAAATCATCATATTGAACCCCATAAACGTATAGTTGTGATTTGATAAAAATTAAATAAAAAATTAAAAAATAAAAGCAAAGAATGTGTCACAACTATGGCCCAGGATTAAGGAGGGGGGAGGCCGGGTGGAGGGAGCGTGAATGGTGGGATCACACCTATGGTACATATTGCAAGGGTACATGTCAGATCTATTAAGTATAGAGTATAAATGTCTTAACACAATAATTAAGTCAATGAGGTGAGGGATATATTAACCAGGACAATGTAAGCATTCCAAATTGTATATGAAATCAGCACATTGTACCCCATAAATGCATTAATGTATACATGATCTATCTCTTTATAATTTAATAAAGAAAAAAATAAAAGCAGGGTTGGGTTCTTTCCAGAGGCTCTGAGTGAAAGTATGTCCCCAGTGTCTCTCCTGGTTTCTACTGGTTCCAACAATCCTCAGTGTCCCTTGGTTTGCAGACACATCCCTGCAGTCCCTGCCTCCACTTTCATATGGTGTCTTCCTTGTGCTTCTGTTCAAATTCCCCTTTCCCATAAGGATGCCCTCATGATCTCATTTTAAGTTGATTACTCCTGCAACAACCCTATTTCCAAATAAGCATCATTCATAGGTTTGAATCTTTTTGAGGCCACCATTCTGCTCACAAGGCCTGATCTACTTCATTTAATAGGGATGGAAATGAACACACAATGAAGAGGTTGAAAATGTCTTTGGAGGGTGGCGCCTGTGGCTCAAGGAGTAGGGCACCAGCCCCATATACTGGAGGTGGCAGGTTCAAACCCAGCCCTGGCCAAAAACTGCAAAAAACAACAACAACAAAAAAAAACAACTCTTTGGAAACATAAGGAGTGGCACATTGCCAAAAAAAATCACAACAACTTGACAGGTGGGGTGAGGCCAAGTGCTTGCATCTGGGCTTTCGTGTTAATTTCTTGCACTTGGAGAGAAAGTTAGATCTGGAATAATTTCCCTCCCATCCCAGGGAGGCACCAGGAAGGCTCAGGGTCAGGTTTCTAGGCCCCTGCAGGGCACAAGGCAGGTTAACAGGGCACAGATAATCCTAAGTCTTCTGATCCTGCATGATGGCGTTTTCTACAAAGACGTGATACACCAAGCAGGACACAGCCCCACTTACGTAGGCATCCTTCCTACACAGCTGCACAGTCCAAGTCTGACCACCAGGAAACATCAGAGAGACCCAAACTGAGAAGCTTCCATAATAAAGTCACTGAGTCCTGCTCTCCAAAGATGTCAAAGTCACAAACAATAAAGAGAGAAACGGTTCTAGTTTGACACCACAGCTAAATGAAATATGTGACCTGGGATCAAATCCTTTACCAGGAAAAAAAAAATGGCTTTAAAGGATATTATCAGGGCAATTGCTGAAATTGAGATAGGACTGTGAGATCAAAGTACCGATTCATGTCAAGTAAACTGACGTTGGTAACTCTGTGAGGTTAGGTGAGAATGTAAGAGAGTGTGCAACCTAATCTCAAGTGGTTCACGAAAATGAGAGGGGATGGAGAGACAGAGAGAAAGAAAAAAAGAGAAAGAAGGAAAAAAAGAAAGAAAGAGCCAGCACACACATCAATGTAAAGAAATGTTAAAAACTATAGGTCTGGAGAGCAAGAATTTGCATTTCTAATAAGCTTTCAGGTGCTACTGTGGTCTGGAAAACACTTTGAGAAACTCTCGGGATAACCGAGTTTAAACATGGCTGCTTTGGAGAGGCAGGAGTGGGGAGGGATGGTGTGAGACACCAGGGCTTTTCATCAGGGGCCTTTGGTATCACTTTATTTCCAGGTGTATGTATTTTAATGCCTGTCAAGCACCCAGGTCACCTTAGGCAGGTGGTCAGTACCTGGCAGGGACCAGCTAGGGCCTGAGTTTCAAGAAGATGCCAAGCAATGGGGGAGCTTCCTATGCGGTGGGATCTGTAGGTGGCAGGGGAGACACCAGCACCAATGCTAACATTCCCGCTTGCTCCTTTCTGGGGAGCAAAGTCCTTTGGGGCACCCTAATGGGATCCATATTTTCTCCTTGGAATTGCCACCACTGAGTCAGATCAGACCCAAACTCCTCAAAATCTCTCCCAATTCTGAGAGAGACTGGAAATTCTCGCAGACTTCTGTCAAGACACGCACGTCTCCATCTCTGTCTCTTCCTCCTCCTCCTCTTCTGGGGGGTAATGAACCTTGGCCTCAAGCCTCATTAAACCCCCATCCCGAGTCCCTTTATACCCCTTCCCGTGGCTGCTTTCTTGGGAGCGGGCAGTTCGGCTCCATCAGTCTTTATTGCTACCTGCTGTTTCCCTCAGCAAATCAGGCTTCTGACTCAGCCTCAAGGTGCACACACAGGGCCAGGTGCTCAGCCGAGGGTCAGCTCTCTTGCCCTGTTGCCAAGACAAAGGGCAAAAGTTGCTCAGAGAGGGGATCAGACAAGGTGCACCCCATCTTTCAAGACACCTCGCCAAGGACACTATTTCACAAGACCTGGGCTTTGCAGGCAATTGCAGCTGGTGCCATTACAGCCAAGATAGGGAAGTTCTGGAACTCGTTCCCTTGGATAGCCACTGCCCTGAAGTGCTCAACCCCCATGGGCAGCTGAAAGAGAAACACCCAGGGAACAGCAGGTGGCAAAAGAACTGTGTCAGTCCTCACCTTCTACCAAAGATGTCCAGGGATGAGTGAGTCGAAGAAGCTGCCTAAAGCATGTTCTTTCGGCCCCCACAGGGATGGCCACCACCGGGGACAAAAGATCTGCTGAGTACTAACGAGAGAGTCCAGGTGGGGAACAAGTGGTGAGCCAGGACGGGTGCTGCTCTCTAAGTGAGCACAGCATGCTAGCAAGGAAGCGTCACCCATGACACAATCCCCAACTTACTGGAGAGAGGGCTCTGAGCACATTACATTCTCTTTTTGACGAGCGAGCAAGCAGGTTTTGGTGAAGATGGCCTTGCAAGTCCCCGCCGCCCCACCCAAACGGTATTATAGAATGGAGGACTCAGACTAAATGCAAACTTCACCTCTTTCCTGACCTTAGGACTTAAGCCAGTTACTTAGACACTCTCAGCCCCCACCCCAGTTTCTTCAAAATGGGGATAATAATCCCTACCATCCAGAGGACTGTGGAGTTTTAAATTAAATGATGAAAGTAAACTGCTTTGTATGGTGCCTGGAATGGTGTCAACACACAATCATGCTGATTGCTATTATAACCATCACTTTCATCATTGTTACAAGCCACTCCATCATATAACATACAGCAAGTGCTCCCAGAGCTCCCCTTTATTGAGCCCCTGTGCTAGGAAATTTCCATGCATTCCTCATTTTATCCTCACTACATCCTTGCTGGGTACGAAATAGACTCTGGAGGTTAAATGATTTGCCCAGTGACTTATCGGCAGCCAGCTATAAACCCGAAATCACTTCCACCAGCCCGTAATGAATGATGATGAATAAGTGCTCCTTCCATACAGATGACGCGTCCTCATTCTGAAGTAGCCTTTCTGTAGGGGACTTAGAAACAGCCTGATCTGTGTCAACTGGAATCAGAGACAGACTATAAGGAGCCAGAGGCTCCCAGCTTGTTGGACCAAACTTGGTCCATGGCGCAGGGCATCCAAGCAGACACCATGGGAGGAGTGTCAAGGTGTGCCCAAATGCAACCAAGACACACACATCAAGGATGGATGGGGGGGGGGGATCCACTGCTGTTTCTCAGGGAAGCAGGTTCATTTTGGAGTCAGCATCCTCCACGTTGAACAGGAGACTCCGATACTTGGTGCGATGTGTTGGACACACCCGGCTGAGGCTATGAACACAAAGGGCTGGTGCACCTCTAAGACAGGTTCCTTGTCAGCTGAGGCTCCTGTCCCTTCCTCCCCCTACTAATGCCCCCAGACCAAGGAGTTAGGGTAATCTTCAAGGAGGTGAAGTCCTTCTTGCCGTCCACCACTGTGGCTGGGCATCCTGAGGTTCTGAGGCTTGGCCACATCATACCGTAATACTGTCTGCAGGCATGACCACTGGGATAACAAGATAGCAAACGTATCACCACCCTTCACAGTGCAGAGCGGAGTCACAGCCGACAGTGACAAATGGGCAGCCAGACTCAGCCTGGCAGGGATGCAACCCCGGGGGCTCTGTTGGCTGGGTCAGGAGGAAGGCTGGCACCGGGGCCTGAAATTTACAGTGGCAGGAAACAGAAGCTGTGATAAGCAAGAAGGAGCCAGCACCTGGTACCTATGTTCTCCCAGGCCAAAACCCAAACTGGAGTCCCTCAAACCAGCATTCTCAGTGAGTTGAAAAATTTGCCTAGGAAAATCTCAGGGGGAACCTCAGAATCACAACATTCCTAAGCTCTGGAATGGACCCTCCTGAATCACAGACAGCTGGGGAAACTAAGACCCAGAGAGAGTAAGATATTTCCTACACCCAAGAGACAGAACGCAGGCTAGAGCTGAACCTGGATTCAGAACGAATCACAGGGACAAGATCAAGCACCTTTCTGAACCTCAGTTTCCTGATCTGTAAACTGGGACTAGTAACACCTGCCTGGTGGATCGTGATGAGCCTTAACTCTGACGATGCAGCTGGCATGCCAGGCAGAGACAAGAGTCACACAGGCAGCTTTTCACTTCCAAATCCAGAAGCTTCTCCGCCATACTCGGCTGCTTCTGTTTCTGGTTTTTGTTAGAATCAATAGCAATATGACTGATCTATGCAGGTTCCAGCTAATACTCAGGTCACACACTCCTTCTCCCACTGAGAGGGCAATGTTATCTTTCTCCTTTCTGGGAGATCACAAGGCCACCTCTTTGCATATGAGGTCAGGCAATTAAGCTCACAACTCATCCTAGGAAAAGTGCTACCTACCTCACTGCTGAATATCACTATGGCCACCTTCGAGGTTCCCCCTCCAGGAAGCTGTGCACTGACACCAGCACTGAGTCTGCCCTTCAAAGCAATTTGGGAACTCTTCTTCTGGAATGAGCATCAGAGCTATGGTCATATGAGATGCTTAATGAAGTTCATGGACTCACCCTAGAAAAGGTGGTACCTACCTCCTTGTTGAGTATCACTATGGCCACGAGGGACACCTCAAAGGGGACTGCAGGGATACTCAGCAATGATTTTGTAGCACTTTTTCTAGGATGAGTTCATGAACTTAATCATCTGACCTCGTACAAGGTCCCAGGGACCTTCTGGGGCTCTTAGAGCTGGGAGCTGCCTTTTAATTAAGGACTTTGCTTCTTCCCACAGATGAGCAGAAAGGCCATTCCTCTTTGGTGGAGACCAGGACCAGGACAAAAAGTTAGAAGCCATGTTGAAGCTTCATAAACTCTTTGCCGGGGCAGGGGCCCAGATGTCCACATCTGTGGTTTAGTTTCCAAAGCAGGAGGGAGATGTTTTTATTTTGGCCAAAACTAAAGTGCAGAAGAGTGGCCAACCCCCCAGAGGTGGCCACGCTGACATTCGCTCAGAGGATGGAGAGGCCCGAGGACAGATGGCTGCTGAGGCAGCCACCCAGCACCGTGCCAAGGTAAATGCCAAGCACTCTTAGGGCCTGAGAAAGTGGAGGGTGGGAAGGGAATGAACTACCAGGCATTAAGCCACAGCAGCCCCAGATTAATCATGGGACCAGATGCTGCTGTGAAGGGGAATAACAAACATCACCACAACAGCTAGCATTTATTATGCACTTACTGTCTGCCAGGCACTGTGCACAGGACATGGCCTGCATGAGCTTATATAATCCTCGCGTCTATCCACATGGTGAATTTGTTATTATCCCCATTTTACAGATGAGTAATCAAAAGTTCAGAGAGACTTTTAACTCACTAGAGGTCGGGCACAGGGTTCAAAGGTAGCGAAGGTGGGAGTCAAACCCAGGCATCGGTTTCTGCCTATGACACCTGTGTCACCTGGCTGCTGCTACACATCTGACACGTTACCATCACCCCTCTTCCTCATCCACACTCACACAGCCGCTCTCTGACTGCCCCGCAGGCCCAGCCCCCAGGAAGCATTTCTGCTCTCTGGCTTTCTGTCATCGACCTGTGGGTCGTGGGTGCTATTTTAGTTTACTTGACTCAGAGCCCGCACGCCCTGGGCACTGAGACAAGGAGATCTGTGGATCATCTTCTGATATTCACATGTGTCTCTCCCTATCCAGGCCCTCAGCTAATTCCTGCAGTTGACAGACCACACACACTTGTGGGTTGTAAGCCAAGTTCATCGTTCAGCCCCAGCCTGACCATCTGGCTGGACGTTGGATACCTTTTGTCCAAAGAGGGAATTAATACATTTCATCAAATTCTCAAAGAGTCAATGCATCCCTTAAAAACATTTAGGAACATTCAGGTAAAGGTAACAAACAGACATGAACATTTAGAAAAAGGTACCATGCTGGATAGTTGAGGGACCGTGGCTATTCACAGGATGCTATGTGATAACTAAACTTGTATACTCTGCAGTTAGAAAACACCAGAGCAAATCCCAGCTCAACTACTCCGTAGCCATATGTCTCTAGGCAAGTTCTTTGCTGTCCCTGAGCCTCAGTTTCCTTGTCTGTACAATGGGAATAATCCATCCATACAATGGCTTATTGCAAAAACTACATGAGGTCCTAACTATGATTAACATGTACTAGAGCTCAGTAGACATGTCTTATCATTTTATCAGAGCAGCAACAAAATGTGCACAGCCTGAGGCTATATTAAGGGTCAGGGGTTATTTCTTACCCTCCCTCAAAGCCCTTCCTTCTCTTGAGTAACCAGTCAATAAAAATTGCTGCATTGGCTGGAGGACTGGCTAGCCTTTATTTGGGGGTGGAGAGGGGCTGCCCCTCTGACTACATCTGAGACTGTTCAGCAAATCAGACCTCTGGATAGGGAAGATTAACAGCCTTCTGAAACCTCAGCCCTCCATCACCAGAAAGTTCCTTTTCTGCTCCAAGTAATAACAGCTCTGTCTCCAGCAGAAATTCGTGAGAGCAGAATATAAACAACCCCCAGGCCATGCTCGGCCCAGTTTAAACCCAAATACATCTTTGAAATGTAAAGGTTACATGTATTGACCCGAGTGGGGAAAAAATACAAAATGTAATCATAGATGCCTTAGCCACAGTGGCCAAGAAAAATCCTGTAATCAGGCGGCAGAGAGGCGGTGGGGAAAGGGGAGGGAAAGGGCTGACGCATCCTGAATGCCCTGCATGCCTGCTTTCCTGTCATTCCATCACACCTGCAGGGGAAAGAGCAGGAACTGGAGACCAGTGACAACAGCCCGTCAACCTCCCCAGCGCGCTAATTATGGCCCCTTCAAACTATCTGAAGGGGTGGGAGTGGCGCAGGTGGGGGTGGTGGGGCGGAGGGCGGAGGAGCCTCCATCAGCGAACATTTCAGGAGCCTGAGATAGAGAAAAGAGAGTTTGCACCTGGCATGCGTCAGATGCTAAGGGAACAGGGTGACTTACTTGCAGAGAAGTTGGCCTCGGTGTGGACAGGAGGGGTGGAAGGCAGGAAAGGCGCGTGTCCCACGAAGAAGGAGCGAAGGGAGCGCTCGGACAGCAGCGGGGAGCGCTGCTGGGCGGGGATGTTCTCACAGCTGCCCACGCTGCTGTGGATATTGAGACTCAGGGGCTTGCTCTTCTTCTTGGCTCTGAAAGGGAGGCAGAAAAAGAGGGAAAGGAAATATACCCAAAGGTGCACAAAGTTAGAGCGGGGAGCCCCAGGCCACATCTGCCGTGAGGCAGAACAAAAGGCCACAGGCTTTTAGGTAGAGAGAAGGAGCCCGGGCAGAGGGGGTTTGCCCTCTCACCCCCGTGTCCCTCAAAGAAGCCCATCCTACCACACTGCCCAAGAAAACCCAGCTCCCTACAGAAGCTCTAGAGAGCGACAGTTAAGTTCAACTCCCAACTCCAGCCTCACAACTTTTGCCTGCACATCGAGTTAGCTCCCAGCCACCTAAGTCCCCACCCATAGCCAAGCTGCGCTTTGGCCATCTGGTAGATAGTAAATCCTAGTCTGGCCTCAAGTGAGTCCAGGAGATCTGTGTCCAGGTGGCATTCACCTCCTACATGTATTTGGTCCCCAAATTCACTGCCCTTCATCCATATAAAAACAATCAACCCATTTCTGTAGACTCCAGGCCTAATGACTTTTTTTTTTTTTTTTGAGACGGAGCCTCAAGCTATACCTCTGGGTAGAGTGCCATGGCATCACAGCTCATAGCAACCTCCAACTCCTGGGCTCAAGCGAGTCTCCTGCCTCAGCCTCCTAAGTAGCTGGGACCACAGGTGCCCGCCACAAGGCCTGGCCATTTTTTGGTTGCAGCCATCATTGTTGTTTGGTGGGCCCGGGCTGGGGATTCGAACCCGTCACCTTAGGTGTACGTGGCTGGCACCTTAGGTGTACATGGCTGGCGCCTTAGCCGACTGAGCCACAGGCGCTGAGCCAGGCCTGATGACTTTCAAGAGATCCAAGGAGACTTCAGCAGGATCCCAGCACCCCTTCTGAAAACTTTTCCTCTTGGCAGCGCTTCTGGCGTTACATCCCTTCTTTCAAGCTCAGCCGTGGCCATGTCTGGTTCTTGGTCTAGTCCCTACCGGGAGCCCCAGATAACAGCCACTTTAGGAGTGCAGAAGGAAGGATGCTCCCCAAAACCATGGGCTGGATCCCATGGAGCACCTCAGGGGCAGCTGCAAGGGACTGGAGGAATTTCACAGAGCAGGGGCCCTCGGTGCCTTCGCCTGTGGCCCCTGCTCCCACCACACCAGCATTGTGCCTGGGGCCGGGGGCTGGGAGGCAGCTTGTAGTGAATGACAAAATTCTGGGGCCCGACTTCCCACACTCAAATACTGGCTTCATCACCTCAAGCGAGTCAGTTACAATTCCTGAACCCCAGCTCTCTCATAAGACAGCTCTCTCTCCTTCTTTGTAGGGCTGTGGAGAAAATTAAATGAAATATTCCCTAGAAATTAATGAATATTAAACAGTGTTATTAGTATTACTATAGATATTGGAACCCCGCTGACATTTCTTTTAGTAGAAAGAGTCTGCAGCTAGAACAAAATAGAAGCTTCTGGAAAGTTGGATCCTACTCTTGAGGATGCTTCAAGACCCGAGAGATTAAACAGTATACCTTGTATACCCTACGCCTAGCAAAGTGGTGCATGTATAGCATGAACATAAATATTTGCTGAATGATCTCCAAATGGCAAAATGGAGGAAGGTCAAGAGGGATCCTTCCCGGGATCCCTCAGCTTGCAGCCTGGGACACGTGGTCAGCTACAAATTTCATCTAGAAAACAAGGGCGGGGGTGTCTGATCTCAGCGTTGCATGCAGGCACTGGTCCATCCGCCTAGGCCACAGAACGTTCATGGCAACACCCGTGCAAAGAGGTGGGGGGCTTATTCCCAGACGGAAATGTAAGGAAATTCACGGGTAACTAACTCCCCGGAGGAGGCAGTGGTGTGATATTTACACAATTAATGAATAGAGATGTGTTATCAGTGCGAGTATGCGTCAGAATTATGTTTCTGATGACACAATCCGATGCTATCTGAAAGAAGTACAATGTATACTGAAGGTTGGGAATAACTGGACCTGCGAGAATGGACCCGTTACATCCTCAGCGTTGCTTAGTCTGCGGCTTCCTCGCTCCATAACAGAGCTACGCTGCTCACCACACGAGCACCTGACTTGTAGCTGGGCTTGACTGTAATAAGTTCAGTATGAAAAAAAAATGCGTAATACCTTACAAATAATATTTTTACATGCATCAAATGTCGGGTTCAATAAAATAGATTATTAAATATTTTTTTTATGACAGGGCAAGGGGCTTAGCTATTATCCACAGTGTAATGCTGAAAAAGAAAATACCAGACTTCTCAAGATTCTTTTTGAATTCGTATTTTTTTTCTAGCCGTCTTCCTTGCCAACAGATTGCTAGGAGGTGAAGTTATTTCATTTCCAACAGGATCCCTCACACTGAGACAGGGATGGAGAGGAGATACAAAAACAACAACAACAAAAGGGATTCCAGCCAGGTGCTGATTAGGCTTTGGTCTGAAACTGAGAGAATGCGTCTCTGAGATTCTAAGTGTCCGTGAAACACGGACTTTAAAATAGGAGGTTTAATCATAATACAGCTAACAACAGCAACAGCAGTTACCACCGCTGCAGCTTGGATCTGAGCAGGACCTGTCCCAGGGACTGTATCGAGCACCTGTTACGTATGACCTCAGGTAAGTGTCACAGTCAGCTCAGGAGGGAGGTGCTGTCATTCTCCTCTCTCCACTGATGAGGACACCGCAGCATCAGGAAGATAAAGAGTGTGATGAAGCTGCTTCTGGCCCTGAAATCAGGGTCTTTCAGCAGCACCCATACCACATCCTCCATGCAAATCCTGGCCCCACACTGCTGTTCACCATGAGGCCAGCTGTCCCAAGGAGCTTGATTTTAGACATGCTCAGACCAGAGGCACTGGAGTGGCCAAGAACTAAGCCCCAAATCGTCATTCTCACTTCATCCACCTCTTCTCTGGTTTCACTAGAACCACCCACAAACATTCCCATTTGCCCTGCTCTCTCTAGCTCTGAGCCCCCCTGCTTTGGAGTGACTGAAGGGAAAAATGGTGTAAGAGAGCAAGGAGGTGGGACAGGGCCTCCAGAGGTCCCCCACCCACCAACTGACCCCCAAGGAGTAGAAAAACTACCCCCTACAGAACGCTTCTACCACGTCACTCCCCCTGCACCTGGCGAACTCCTACACACGCTCCGGGCTCCTGTTTAAATGGCACCACATCTGTGATGCACCCTCCTACCCGACTGGGTAAGGGTAACTTATTACTCCCCCTCCTTGCTCTCTTAGTGCCTGACCCTTCACCATATCCTGGATAAAACCCAATCTTCTCCAAACTCAATATTCCCTGATGACCCCACTTCCCTCCTAGCCTGGGTTGGGTGTTCCTTCTCAGTTCTTGTATATATACGTACATACGTCTGCAGTTTGCTTTTTTCCAGATTTGGCTTCCAAATTTGTTGTCTCCCAAATGGCCTGTGGCTCTTTGAAGGCAATACTCTATCTTGTTCATTTTTCTGTCTTTGGCAATTAGCCAGAGCCTGGCACTTAGAAGGTGCTTATTAAATGCTCATTAAATGACCATTCTGGATTAAGATTCCTGCACACATCACATCACATTCTAATTCTCTGTCTACACTCAACTGCAGGCTCCTTGAAGTCAAGAACAACGTGGCCATCACTGTTAGATCCCTCAGCCCCTAGTTTGGCACCAGGTGAATGAAATGAACCTCATAAGCAGGTTTGGAAACATGTCTGCCCTCCCCAAGGACCTGTTTAAGAGCATTTGGTTTAAAATTGCATCCAAGGCTGGGTACAGTGGCTCACACCTATAATCCTAGCACTCTGGGAGACCAAAGCAGGTGGATCGCCTGAGCTCAGGAGTTCAGATCACCCCGAGCAAATGTGAGACCTGTCTCTACTAAAAAATAGAAAAATTAGCTGGGCCTTGTGGTGGGTGCCTGTAGTCCCCAACACTCTGGAGGCTGAGACAAGAGGATCTCTTGAGCCCAAGAGTTTGAGGTTGCTGTGAACTATGACATCACAGCATTCTACCAAAGATGACTGAGACTCTGTCTCAAAAACAAACAAAAATTGAATCCAAAACTAGATCTCCCAGCTCCTCCCACCATCTCCCAAATTCCCACCTACCTCTCCCAAACTCCCACCCAGTCTAGCCAGGAGTTGGGTGCCCTCTTGTGGCTAAAGATAAGCCTCCTGGTAGATGTTCACAGTCCTGTAAAGTGTGTTCTTTTAAGACTGGAGGCTTCCATGTAGCCCCAAAGTGTCTCAGGAATGGAAGAAAAAGTATCCAATGTATTTGTAGGGTCTTAAAATAAACCCTCCTGGATACAGTGCTCTTCCTTGAAGGGTTGGGTCTTCCTTTTACTCATCCTTGGATAAAGATCTTCGGTTTTAGTTCTGCTTCCTTAGAGGTTTTGGGTCAAGAATTATTTTTCATGAAAGGAATCTGTCTGTAACCATTCTCATTAGCTTTCAAAAGTAAGGTTAGGATCAAGAAGGTATTATCTAGAATGATAAAAATATTATTATCGTTTACAATAAAGTTCATTTTTCCATGATAAAAAAATAACACATGCTCATTAGAGAACATTTGGTGAACATATGGTCCCACCACCCAAGTGTATTGGAATATTCCACCCTGATCTTTCTGCTGCCCATATATATTTTTACTCTTTTTGCTTTTTACAGAAATCAAAGCACACCTTCATGGTAAGAAACTTCTTTTCTTAAAAATAGGCCTGAGCTGTTCTGAAGGCAGTTTTATTGAATCTTTAATAGACCACAGGTAAAAGGCTGTTTGGAAGATGACAGCCGAGAAAACAACAAAGAAAAAGTAGGCTTCGCTTAGAATTTGGGTTGATAGACAGTAACAATTGCCATGCTGGGAAATGATCTACAAATTTTCCATCTCCAGAAGAAATATAGGTATTGTCACAGTTTCTGATGCTGCCATGGAGGGCCTTGGGCACCATCACGCCCAACCATCCATCTCCCCATGGCCACATCTCCGAATGATTCCTTGTGTCTGCTCACAGAGAACAGCAAGAATGAATTCTCCAGAACTTCCTCGGCTACCAAAAATAGTTTTGAAATCTTAAACTCACACCTGCTAATGCCCAGGTGCTACTGGAGTTGACAAATTGGGCTCCCTTCTCTACTTCTTCAGAAATCCACTTATTAATAGATAATGATGCCAGCCCGACCGATGGGGGAAATTAAGCTATTGGTGGAAAGCTATTTTAATTTGGGAGGGTTTTAATTTTTTTTTTTTTTGGAATTAGCTGGAAGCTTGGTCCACAAAGCTGCATGTGTCTGGAAGCTAGGGTAGAAGGAGGGTTTGTGGGGTCCAGGGAAGGAAGACAATGGCTCCTTTGCTAGATGATTGAGTAATATATGCATATTATTTGCTCCCTTTTTTGGTCCATATCTGTATGGATGGTTTAGATAAGATCAAGAGCACTGAAGGCCACACACGTTAGCTAGCTTTCTTCATCTACTTTGATGTACTCCAAATGACATAGTTTAAAAGTTTTAATTTTCCCATCTTTAGGATGCAGATGTAGTTATAAAGAGTTGAAAGTATAAAGTTGAAACCATAGGTAATCAGAGATGGAAGAGACTTCAGAGATCATCTCACCCCGTGGCTCTCAGCCTTGAGTGTGGGTCAGAATCACCTGGAGCGGGGCCCCATGCCCAGAGTGCCTAAGTCAGAAGGTCTGCAGTGGGTTTGACAATTTGCATCTCTAATGAGCTCCCATGTAGTGCTGCTGCCAGTCCGGGGACTGTACTCTTAGGAGCACTGATATAGCACCCACTCACTCACTGGTCTTCCATACAAGAGAACTGAGTTTCAGAGCAAATCAAGAGAGTACCTAGGTTACTTAGCCAGCGACTAGAGTCTGGTTCTGTGACGTTAAGCCAACTTTTTTTTCTTTTTGAGAAGAGTTTCACTTTGTTGCCCTGAGTTAGAGTACTGTAATGTCATAGCTCACAGCAACCTCAAAATCTTGGATTCAAACAATCTTCTTTCCTCAGCCTCCCAAGTAGCTGGCTGGAAATATAGGCTACAGGTGCTCTTGCTCAGGCTGGTCTTAAACTCCTGAGCTCAAGCAATCCACCTGCCCCGGCCTCCCAGAGTGCTAAGATTACAGGTGTGAGCCACCACACCCAGACTTTTTTTTTTTCCTAAACTGAGACAGGGTCTTGCTTTGTTGTCCAGGCTAGAGTGCATTGGCATGATCATAGCTGACTGTGACCTTGAACTCCTGAGCTCAGCTTCCCAAGTAGCTAGGACTACAGGTACCCAGCACAATGCCTGGAGAATTTTTCTGTTTTTAGTAGATGTGGGGGTCTCCCTGTTGCTCAGGCTGGTCTTGAACTTCTGGCCTCAAGCAATTTTCCTGCCTTGGCTTCTCAAAGGGTTGAGATTACAGGTGTGAGCCACCTGCCTGGCTCCAGCTGGGTTCTTGACTTTTGCATCAACACAGAAGGATGAACTGATATCTAATGTCTTGCGTGTATGCCTGAGGGTGGTTTACCTGCTGGTGGTCTGCGACAAGCTAGTCATTTATTTAGTTCTTTTTTTTTTTTTTTTCAGTGAGTCAAGGTCTCCTAAGTCTCCAAGCTAAACAGGAGTACTGTCTGAAGCCAGAATGCATCGAAGCTGGTAAGTCAGTTTTCCACCCTGTGTCAAGTTATAATTATAGTACCTTGCGGAGTGGAAGAGAAAACAAGTGGTATTTATAGTCTTTTGTTTGCTTGAGGTTTACCAAGTACAAAGTGCAATTTTGAAGAAATTTTAAGTTTACTTTCAAGTTTTGGTGTGAAATAGTGGAGCTTAGGTTTCCTGTTTTCTTTTTCCTTGCAAAAAACAGCTGTGCGTTATTCCAGGCATCATTATAAGGGAATCAGGAAGGGGCCTGGGAGGCTCAATGGCCTGTCTTAAGAGCCGCAGGCGGAGACCATCTGCTTTCTGATGGCGCGGCTGGCTCTAGATTCCTATTGATCTTAAGCAGTCTTTGTGTATGTTCTGCTCAGTGGGCCTGGCCTGCCTGCCTCGAAGCAGGGTCCTTGGTAAACCCAAGCTTCCACGGTCACTGCGAATCCCTCTGGATCCTTCTAGTCCAGATAGCGAGTCAGACTTCTCTCGAGCTGACCAGGCTGTAGGAGTGAGTGCCCCAAAGTGAGGATGAGTGCTTGAAGTTGCCTCAGGTTTGGCACCGTGTTTTGTTCCATCGTACCCATGGCTGGAGTCACCCCAAATGCAGCGGCAGTGGAGTTCTCATGAGGGAGTGCCCTAAACGCTTGCAGCCATAGGATGGCCAGATGGGGACCAGGTGGGATTCCAAAGGAAGGAGCATTAAATGGCAGGGTGATCAGTTGAAAGTATTAGGGGAACTTCTGTAGAGTGCTGTGGCATACCCTCATGGGGCCAGCTAGAGAAGAGGGGTCCTCTACCTCGGCAGCTAGGGTCTCAACACATGGGGTCTATGTGAGGGTTTAAGGGATTTGGGTTGGACCGGTTTCTTTCAGTGTTCTTGGCAACAAACCTAGGTACCTTTATCAGTTCCTGGGAATGTCGAAGGCCCAGGTTTGGGTTCAAGCCTGCTGGTAAAATCCACACCTGGCTGGTCACAGAGAAGTTAAAGCATTCTGTGATTTTCAGTCAGGACATGGGGGAAAGTGGGGGGGAGATGGGGAGACCCCGCGCATAGCTATCCCCGCCCCTGAGTCAGTGTTAGTGCTCAGATATCTAGGACCTGGATTCTGGCTCCCACCTCCATTCTTTAAGTGGGTAGATGCTAGTGCATTTTCCAAAAAGAAAGTCCAGGACACGTTAAGCATGTGGTACTTTCACTTTCCTCTTGACCTTAAGAGAAGAGGTTAATGAACAAATTCACCAAATATTTGTGCAGGCCAGGTGCTGAGTTAGGTTTTGGGCCTATAGCAGTGAGCCTGGTATGGGAAGACAGACAATAATCACATAAGGCAATTGATGCTGAGAAAAATATCCAGCTAGGCTTGGTGGCATGCTTCTTGTAGTCCCAGCTCCTCAGGAGGCTGATGCATAAGGATCACTTGAGCCCAGCCTGGGCAACATGGGGAGATCCTGTCTTTAAAAGTAAATAAAGAAATAAAGACAAACAGCAACCAGTGGTACACGCTATCGTAGAAAATTAAAATATTCAAATAGAATAATGTGGTAACAAGCGATAGGATGGCTAGATGGAAAGGTCTGAGGACGTGACCTTGAAGGTGACCCTGAATGATGAGAAGGGAACTGCTGTGTGAAGCTTGAGGCAAGGGATTGCCAGGTTGGGGGGACAGGTGGGGCAAAGGCCCCAGAGAAAGAGCTCGGGGGTCTTGATGAATGGGAGGGGCCTGAGGGGAGAAGCAGAGTGCAGGTGACGGGTGTGGGCTCAGGTGCCAGTGAGTCTGGGTTTTCCTTAAGTGTGCTCAAAAGCTTCTGGTGCATTTTAAGGGGTATACCATCTTCTGAGCATTTACAAACATCTCTCTTTGGAGAGCTCTGTTAGAGGGAGTCTTTCTGGGTGGAGGAGACATCGTAGGGAGCAAGAATGCACAAAGGTGGCTCAGGCAGGAGACTTAGCAAATCAGGTGAGAGGTAATGTCTTGAACTCAAGATAGCGGGAGGGACAGTGTGTAGGGGGTTTAGAAGGTAGAGGGCCTGCTGAAGGATTCCACATGGGCTGCGAACAAAAGCAGAGAATTGAAGGTGATGGGTAGACCGAATGGTGGTGTTTATTGAGATAGGAAAGACTTAGGTGAAAGAGATTATAAACTCCAAGGGTAGTGGGTTAGATAATGATGTTTAATTGGAGTTCTTTTTTGTTTCATTCTTAAGTGATCAATATATATATTTTTATCCAGGTCATGTGTTAAGTGACTTACAGGTATCATCTCATAAAACCTTCATAAGCCCCCCATGAGGGCGGTGCTATCAGCACTCCCACTTTCATATGAGGAAACATCAGCTTCTAGAGGCTAAATAACTGCCCAGGGGCATGCCCTGAGTTAGCAGCAGAGCTGGGTTTCAGGTGTATATGTGACTCCTCTCTTTCCTTGTGGCCATGCTAGGCAATGCTTTTTGGCCCTGACCCTTTGTTCTTTTTTCATAATACTCGACCTACTAGAGTCTGGTGGCTAGACAACCATTTCAACTTCTTGACATCATGCCTGGAAGGGTGATCCTCTTCTGGAATGATCTGGGAACTCCCGATCCCTTTCCTGTGCCCAGCTTAAGCAGCTGACCTGGGGTTTTCTCCTGGGTGTCAGTTGAGACTGTCAGGACAAGTTTTAGACTTCATGTCCCCTGCTGCTTTTGCTGTAGTAGATGTGCAAAATTGACATTTCTGAGCTCATAAATTTTCAGTTTGAGTTTAGACAACTTTTTGTATGGAAGGCCACTTGTTTCGTGAGTTTTGTTTCTTTATTATGAATCATAGCAATGCAAGAGTAAAACTTACAGACTGACATTTGATGATGTCACCTTCTGCCAGCCTATATGTTTTGCCTTGCTATCCTGTTTTTAATTTTCACATTGGTGAATAGCTTTCTAATGTTGGAAAAAATATATTGATTTTGCTGTTTCTGTGGTGAAAGGCTTACCAAGGATACGGCGCTCTTTAGCATAATAAGAACTTCAGTGTGCCCAGGGGTCTGCAGAGCAGCTGTTGAGTACACATGGCAGGGGAATTGTGGCCAAGCCAGGGCCTTAAACCAGAGGCCATGCATGTGTGGGCACATATGCTCAAAAGTTTGGAAGAGGAAAGTGTTTGATTGTCGTCTGGGCCATTTCTGAACAGGTGCCAACCATTTCTGAGGCACATCCGCTCCATAACTCTCCTTTCTTCCTCTTCTTCATGTCTTCTCCTAATCTAGTGATTCTCAACCCATGGGTCCCCATCCCTTTGAGGGGAGTTTGTAACAATGAAAATACATCCTGGATATCAGATATTTACATTATGATTCATAACAGTAGCAAAATTACAGTTATGAAGTAGCAATGAAAATAATTTTATGGTTAGGGGTCACCACAACATGAGGAACTGTATTAAAGGGTCACAGCATTAGGAAGGTTGAGAACCACTGTCCTAATCCCTCTTGCAAAATAAGAGCTGTAGAAAGACTGCAGAGAATCAAGAAAAGGGTGTGCTAATGATAGTAAATAAACCCAGACAGCTGATGTGGGTTTGAAGCATGATCTGGCTATTTGCAAGCTCCATGATCCTGGGCTAAATACATAACCACCCTGAGCCTCACTTTCACCATCTGTAAAATGGGAACAACATTTTTTACTAATCACACTAGTTGTGAGAATAAAAGAAAATAATAATGGTGGCAGCAGTAAATCAGGTTCATAATGCTCACCTCTTAATCTCAAAGCCAGAAAGCATTTCAACTCTCAGACCTCAGTTCCTTTGATGGCAAAACCCGATCTTAACTCAAGTAAAGCTGGTGGGTTTTTTTTTTTTTTGAGACAAGGTATCACTCAGTCGCCCTGGGTAGAGTGCCATGATGTCATAGCTCACAGCAACCTCAAACTCTTGGACTCAAGTGATCCTCTTGTCTCAGCCTCCTGAGTAGCTGGGACTATAGGCGCTCTCCACAATGCCCAGCTAGTTTTAGGGATGGGGGGGTCTCACTCTTGCTCAGGCTGGTCTTGAACTCCTGAGCTCAGGTGATCCACCCACTTTGGCCTCCCAGAATGCTAGGATTATAGGCATGAGCCACCACACTTGGCCTTTGAGGCTGTTTTATACTTTATTTATACCACTTATGAGAATAGGAGGTTGGACAATTAAGTTCACAAACTCATCCTAGAAAAAGTGCTACATACCTCATTGCTGACTATCACTACGGTCACTTTCAAGGTACTCCCCTTGGGGAGCTATGTATCTAGTTTATCCGTCAAAGCACTTTTTCTTGAATAAGTTCAAGAACTTGATTGTCAGACCTATGATGACAGCTCTGATGACCATTCCACACACACACAAACTTCCAAAATTGCTTTGAAGGGTGAACTAGGTGCTATGATCAGTGCATGGCTTCCCAAGGGGAGTACTTTGAAGGTGACCATAGTGATACTCAGCAATGTGGGATGTAACGCTTAGCATGAGTGCACTAACTTATCTGTGCAACCTGGTGTACATATGTTCCCCTATAGAAATGTTTACGCACTTGCTTCAGGGGAGTAAGTTGCTCCCCTGACGTTGCTGAGGTCTCCATGTATGACCCGTGGTTATATGCAATGTTTCTTTTCCATAATCTGAAAATCTATAAGCTCTGAAACATACCTAGTCTCAAGAGTTTCAGATAAGTGACTGTGGAATTGTCATAGCAATTGTTTACATATACAGCTCCCAGGTTTAGCTATATACATGCAAACATACAGCGTGCTTGGTTGCATTTGAACTGCAGATCTATAATAACTACTTTCTTTTAGTATAACTATGTGCCATGCAACATTTGGTACATATTCTAAAAAGTGGATGTTTATCAGAAATTCAAATTTCTCTGGGCACTCTATATTTTATCCGGCAACCATATTTATATGGCAATGTGGCCAACACTATTCTAAGCACTTTATATATGTATTTAATCATTTATTTTACATGATGACCCTCTGGGGGGGGCTATTTTTAATCCCATTTTATAGGTGAGAGGACTAAGACACGGAAGTTAAGAAACCTAAGTTTCTTAGTTATCATATGGTGTTTTTCCATTCAAACCCAAGTGGTCTGACTCTAGAGTTTGTGACAATGACATATTGTTTGATAACAGGTTAGCATAGTTCCTGGCACAGAAGAAACACTCAATATTAGTGACTTTATTATTATTATTTTTTGAGACAGAGTCTCGCTTGGTCACCCTCGGTAGAATACCATGGTGTCACAGCTCACAGCAATCTCCAATTCTTGGGTTCAAGTGATCCTCTTGCCTCAGCCTCCCAAATAGCTGGAACTACAGATGCCTGCTACAATGTCTGGCTATTTTTTAGAGATGGGGGTCATGTTGTAGCTCAGGCTGGTCTTGAACTCGTGAGCTCAGGCAGTGCAAGTGCTGGGATTACAGGCGTGAGCCACTGTGCCCGGCCCTTATTCACTATTATTGATTTTTAGAGAGATGGTGTCTTACACCATTGCCCAGTCTGTAGTAGTGCAGTGGCACTATCATATCTCACTGTATCCTCAAACTCTTGGGGTCAAGTGATCCTCCTTCCTCAGTCTCCCGAGTAGCTGGGACTAGAGGCACACACCATCATGCCCAGCTAACTTTTGTTTTTGTAGAGACAGGGGTGTGGTAGGATGGGTGTGTGTCTCACTTTGTTGTTTTTTTGCCTCAAGGAATCCTCCTGCTTTGGCCTCCCAAAGTGCTAAGATTACAAGTGTGAGCCACTGTGGGTGGCTTAATTATTATTATTATTGCTACTACCCTCTCCCTTGAGCCCTGATTAAACCTAAACACTCAGGCTAGTGTAATGGAGAGGATGCGTCCACCTCTCCCACATAAACGCGAGCTGGAGCCTGCTGCCAGTTAACCTTACACACAGCGACTTGGGAGAGCTCGCAGCCTGAGCTTTCACAGGCTTCCTTCATCACCATATTTCTTTTATTAAAACAATACTCTCCAGGTTTTCTCCATGGAGCTGAAGAGGGGGAAAGGAGTTTTGGTGTTTTGACAACTATGATCCCTTGCAATTTGAAGTCACAGTTTCCCTGCAGAAAGCACAGCCCTGTGCCCCGCTGTGTATCGTGAATGATGAATTGGGAGGCGAAGCTAGAATTTTCTCACTCAGTGGGCTCCTTTCCAAATTCAGTGCGAGTGATGTATTCCCCAGTTTTTGTGTCAGGGGCAAGGTCAGAGCTGATCTTGCAATTTTCCTAGGTACCTGCAAGAATGCTAAGGAGATGGAGAAGATATTTTTGAGGGGTGGGGGCAGGGGAAGTTTGGGAAGCAGGCCAGGAAACACTGCGCTTTTGTGAATCAAACTATGTGTGAGGGCTCCCTGTGTGACTGCGGATGCTGTGTGGGACCGAGGCTGATGTGAGCCAAGTCTCTGAGTTATCACATGGCAGATTCATTCTGTGGCTGCACAGAGTAACTAGGAATGAAAACAAAAGGAAGATTTTTGTCTTTTAGCATATTTTTATATTAAATATTAATGATATAATAGTAGAAGCAAGTAAAAATGTAATTAGAGACAACCAGATTAGTTCTGGAAAACAAAAATTAAGCCAACTTGAAATTTATCAAACTTCTTTTTTTTTTTGAGACAGAGTCTTACTTGTCACCCTCGATAGAGTGCTCTAGTGTCACAGCTCACAGCAACCTCAAACTCTTGGGCTCAAGAGATTCTCTTGCCTCAGCCTTCCAAGTAGTTGGGACTATAGGCTATTTTTAGAGACAGGGTCTTGCTCTTGCTCAGGCTGGTCTTGAACATGTCAGCTCAGGCAGTCCACCCTCCTCACCCTCTCAGAGTGCTAGGATTACAGGTGCTTTTTTTTTTTTTGAGACGAAGTCTCACTCTGTTGCCCTGAGTAGAGTGTTTTGGTGTCATCATAATTCACAGCACCTTCAAACTCCTGGCTCACGTGATCCTCTTGCCTCAGCCTCCCAAGTAGCTGGGAATACAGGTGCCCTCTGCAATCCCCTGATAGGTTTTCTATTTTTGGTGGAGACAGGATCTTACTCTTGCTCAGGCTGCTCTTGAATTCGTGAGCTCAAGCAATTTACCCACCTTAGCCTCCTAGAATGTTAGATGAAGTTTATCAAACTTCTAAACCAATTTTTTTGCTAGTTTTTTGGGGGAGGGAGAAGAGGTTCAAAAATGGCAGGGATTTTGAAGTCCTATAGAAATTAGGATGTTTATATATTATTCACTTCATTGAGGACAAAAAGCTGTTAGAAATTTTCGTAGAAAAGTCTAGGCTAGAGAAATATCTAGCTTTATTTTGAAACCTGGAAGAACGATACATATAACCAAACTGTAAGAGGTGTATCTAAATTTATGCCAGTTGTACTTTTGGGGGGCAATTCATTCATATGTAGCTGAAAACTCATCAGATTTTCATTGCTTCAAACAAAAATGTATCTGGCTTAATAATTAAAGTATAAAAATTGCCCAGAATGTCATCTTTCCAATGTCATTAAAATATTGGCTGCTTTTTCTTTTTCATCAGTTGGTGCATATCTTGGTGCTAGCATGGTAGCCAGCAGTTGAATGGCACTTGGGAGAGAGTTGGAGTTCAATATTAGGAATTTTGAAACCATCTCATTTTGTAATGAAAGACTTTCTTTTAAAGCTCATGGATACATATTTATGCACCAATTTCCTATCCATGGACTATCTCCTGTATGCGATGGTGTATTGACTTATGAAAGAGGAAAAACTGGTAGATCAGTCTCTTGTGTCTTTGTGTTAACTTACAGAAATACAGAGTTCTGTCCTGGGACCCCTTATTTATAATACCCCATTTTGACCCTCCTCCGCCATGCCTCTACCCTAATCAAGGAGTCTTTGGGGCCAAGATGGTAGCTCTCTCCTACACACTAGCTTTCAGGGCCCACGTGGGTCCCTTCCACGACTTTATTTCTCTGAGAGCTGCACTAAATGTCAAGGGGCTCAAGAATTCATACCTGGCCTGCAGGTCTTTATGAAAGTGTATTGTAAACATTTGCAATATACTTTAAAATATTGTGATAGATGACATGTGGGCCTCTGTTAGCCTTTGCTATGAAGCAAACCACCACCTAACCTTAGAGCCCTGAAACAAGAATGCTTTAAAATTTCTCATGATTCTATGTGTTTGGGGGACAGTTTGTCTGCTGATATTGCCTAAGCTCATTCATGCAGCTGCATTCGCCTGGAGGGTCACCTGGGCTGCAAGGTCAGTGATAGCCTCAGTCTCAAGTCTGGCCCTTGGTGCTAGCTAGGTTGTTTTCCATGTGGCCTCTCATTTTTCTAGGAGGCTTCTTTAAGGAGCAGCGTCAGGGCTCCATTCAAAGGGAATTAACAGGCACAGCCCAAGGTCTCTTAAGGCCTAGCTTTGAAACTCACAAGAAGTTACTTCTGTCAGTTCTATTGGTCAAAGCAAGTGAGAAGGTCAGCCCAATTCAAAGCAGTGGAAATAGACTCTACCATTTGCTGGAAAGAGTAGCAAAGTCACTTTGCAAAAGGCAAATAAGGCAAAGAAGGCCACAGATGTTCAGGATAGTCCTGAAAAAACAAATAGCATTAATAACCACTCGCTCATTTAACACAGTGAAGTTGATTCAGAAAGTTAACTTGAGGGGAAATATAAAAGCCAAGGCTTGGGTACTGGTTGATATCAAATAACTGTTTAATTTGGAAGAGAACAGTACACAACTCAGTGCTTGTCATTAATCCTATGATTTTCTTTTTAAATAGCTGCTGCCATCCTGAGTAAAGTAAATCTGTCTGTGGATCCTTGTGATAATTTCTTCCGGTTCGCTTGTGATGGCTGGATAAACAATAATCCAATTCCTGAAGATATGCCAAGCTATGGGGTTTATCCTTGGCTAAGACATAATGTTGACCTCAAGTTGAAGGGTAAGTTTCTACTGGGGTTGGGTGATACACATTACAGAGAGCACTACTGGATAAGAAAAATGTAGTTTAGGATTTGAAACATGACTTCTCACTTTTTAACCATATTAAATTTGTTTCCAAGAATTTTTTTAAGTGGGAGATTGAACGGAAATGCTGTAGAATTCTGGTATCCCAGATCTCAAAGCAAGCCTGATGTAGGTTATGTTTGAATCTGATAATAGGAAGTTCTGCTGAAGGATAAATAGCATTTGAATGAGATTGGGAGCAAAGGAAAGCTAATGAAAATTAGGTTCTATCAATATACTTATTTGTCTGCTGTGTTCAGAGTTAACTCCATTTCTTGTTCACTGTGTCCTGGATTTTCATGGCTTACAAAATGTACTTAACACCTCATCATCTTTTGACATCACTTTTGAGAACTCTGGATGACCTTGTAGTTGTCATATTGTTCCTGTTAACTTCTAAGTTGGCTCTAGGGAGACTCACTTTTCTCCCATCGCTTTTCTAGCAATGACAAGCTCACTCACACATACTCACACGTGTGTACACATACCCATGTTTCCCTGAAAATAAGACACTGTCTTATATTTATTTTTTCTTAAGAAGACACACTAGGGCTTATTTTCAGGGGATGTCTTATTTTTATTAAGTATAATACAACAATCTACATTTATTCAAATACAGTTAAGTCATCTTCTTCTGGAACC
>CAUYQV010114994.1:0-65870 GCA_963574575.1 Galagoides demidoff
TATCAAAGATCAAATGACCATAAGTGTCTGTTCATCTCTTGGTTCTCAATTCTGTTCCATACATGTACCTCTCTATTTTTGTGCAAGTACCATGCTGTTTTGATCACTATAGATTTATAGAATAGTCTGAAATCTGGTAGCATGATACCTCCTGATTTGTTTTTATTTCTGAGTAATGTCTTGACTATTTGAGGTTTTTTCTGTTTCCATTTAAAATGAAGTACTAATTTTTCCAGATCTTTAAAGTATGACAGAAGTTCTTTAATAGGGATTGCATTAAACATGTAGATTGCTTTGGGTAGTGTAGACATTTTAACAATGTTGATTCTTCCTAGCCATGAGCCTGGTACATTTTTCCATTTGTTAACATCTTCAGCTATTTCTTTTCTCAGAGTTTCATAGTTCTTTATAGATACATTTCACATCCTTTGTTGGGTAAATTCCCAGATGGTTCATCTTCTTTGGCACTATTGTAAAAGGAATAGAGTCCTTGGCCATATTTTCAGCTTGACTATTGTTGGCATATATAAAAGCTACTGATTTTGTATCCTGAGATACTGCTGTGTTCCTTAATCACTTCTAGGAGTTTTGTAGTTGAGTTCCTAGAATTTTCCAGGTATAGGATCATATTGTCTGCAAAGAGTGAGAGTTTGATCTCCTCTGACCCTATTTGGATATGCTTGATCACCTTCTCTTTCCTGATTGCGATGTCTAAGACTTCCACTACTATGTTGAATAGCAGTGGAGACAGTGGGCATTGTTAGGCAGTCTTCCAGAAATATTGGCTTTGCCACTTTGCAACATGGGCAAGTCATATAAACTTTCCAGAATAACATTTTCTTATTGGCAATACAGAGGCAAGGATGCCCAGGGTGCCAACCCCTTGTAATGATGAAGGAAGAGAATGATGTGTGAATCTATGCCCACAAACTCAGTTTGCAATAAGGAACACATTTATGTGTTATTTTCAAACAAGGTTAAAAATAACCACATCCCTCCTTTCACTTTATGGGCAGGAAATACAACCCCCATTATGCGAAGGGTCCAGATTCTCACTTGCTGCAGCCCAGACAGGTGAGGCACATAGGAATGACTATCCACTGTGATTATCTCTGAGATACACAGGCTGCATTTCTGTAAGGCCACATGCTTGAGACTCAAATATCTAGTTGAAACTGAGATCATATACCCTTTCCCCTTTGGACATCTCTGCTGTTTGTGAAACTTACAGACTCTGGTATTCTGACTGGTCTGTGGGCATCTCTTTTATAATCTAGGTGAAATATTTCTTTCTCTCTTTCTTTCTCTCCTTCATCCCTCTTTCCCTCTTCCCTTTCTCTTTCTGTCTTTCTATTTCCATTACAGCCACCCTCTGACACCCCATGCAGAACATACAACATAATCATATCAACCTGCTTTTGGAAAGCAAAAGCTTCTTAAAGGTAGCATTGTCTGCGCTGATTGGCCCCACCCTACACTGATTTCCTCCTCTCTTCTCCTTGAGTCCAGAGACAAAAAGGGTCCTTCCCATGTAAGACCTAAAAACACGGGGAGAAACAATCCTTACCAAAGATCTCCAAATGGTTTGCAGCCAGATCTGTAAAGTGCTTAGCATAGTTCTTGGCATATTATATGTGCTTCTACTGAGACTGTTTGCATCAGCAATGGTTCAGAAGGGAACAGCAACTTGAGTCAATCACAGATACTTTCAGTTTTGTTGTTGTTGTTGTTGTTGTTGTTTGTTTTTGTTTTTTTGAGGCAAAGCCTCACTATGTTGCCCTCAGTAGAGTGCCATGGCATCACAGCTCATAGCAACCTCAAGCTCTTGGGCTTAAGCAATTCTCTTGCCTCACCCTCCCAAGTAGCTGGGACTACAGGTGCCCACCACAACGCCCAGCTATTTTTTATTGCAGTTGTCATTGTTTTAGCTGGAACGGGTTGGGTTCAAACCAGCCAGCCTCAGTGTATGTGGCTGGTGCTGTAACCACTGTGCTATGAGCACTGAGCCATGATACTTTTAGTTTTTGACAAAGTGGCAAAGAGGGGAGGAAAGGGAGAATGTTTCAAGAACATGGGGTTGGAGAGCGAAACCAAAGGCAGTGAAGAGGCTGAAGACTGAGAAATAAACCGATTGGGTTTAAAGGTCTTTGGGAACCAAGAAGTGAGAGGAGAGAGAGGAATACAAACTTACCTATCGGGTAATATTATTCAGGTTCTGGGTACACTAAAAGCCCGGAATTGTAAAAGGTGTCCACGTGACAATGTGTGTATCTACTTATTACTTTGAAATTAATAAAAAGGAATTCATTGGTGATGTGTCAGGGGATGTGTCAGATGATGTCCAGTTGAGAGTGGACAGAAGACAGGCGTCCACATATTAAGGTGTGAGCAAATGATACAGAAGGAAGAACATGAAGAATGGGGTGAGTTTGTCTGTGTTTTGGCTGTGAAGGAAGAGAAAGGTCAACATAGAAGCCTAAAATGAAGGGCTGGGATAAGTTTCACTTGCAGGCTGGATATCCAAGTGGAGGTGGTGGGGATGGAGGAGAGGCAGGGGCACAGGACACCTGTCTGTGCATTAAGGACATAGAGGCAGAGGAGGCTACTGTTCCCTGTCTCAGTCTTCACCAAGCTCCTCCCTCAGACTAAAACTCTTTCTTTCTCTCCTCTTTCACCCTGTTTTCTGAATATAGCTTCCTTCTCTAACAACTTATCTTAAATGTCATATCCCTTAACCTCTTAGCTATCTGTCCTGACCATCCTATCTAAGTGTCCACTGTCCTCCAGCCAGGGTATGTACTGTAGGGCCTTCTTCACTTTTATGCCACTTATCTCCACTTGCAATTATATATTCATTATTATTAAGTGTATTGTCTAGCTTCCCAAATAGGTAATATTGTAAGGAGAGGAGCCCTGTCCGTTTAATTCATTGATGGATATCTAAGACCTGGCATATAGTATAAATTTAATGAATTTTTTTAATGTCACTTTTCTATTTTTTTATAAATGAATATCTGAACCAACAGTGCCTGTCTGAAACCCTTCATGTAGAATTTCTCAGCGTGACAGCCTATGCTATAATTATTGAAATCTGGAGTGGGAGATGAAGACTTAAATTTGCAAATATTTATGGGGCACATGGCATTAACCTGTCCAGTAGGTTCTCTTTGGGTTTTCCTGGTAGGTGTCAAAGAGCAGGGTTCTGTGAAGTTCTTTTGTGTAATGCTTCCATCAGGAATTGCCATTTCCAAAAGGAATTTGAGAATAGTTTCCAAGGGTCTCAGAGCCTCAGGTGGAAGAGGAAGAGGAAAGGGGGGACTGGGGAAGAACGCTCCTTGGAAGTAGGAACAAGCCTCCCCTGCTTTGCCAGCGATGCCAGCAGTCACCTTTGGGAAACTGGGGAACTCTGATGCTGAGCGGGGATGGTGTCTGAGCCATGAGTCATCTTGCTCAGAGCTGCTCTGGCTCTATCAGGATGGTGTGTCTAGACTTGCAGTCGGCTGGGGAGGGAGTGGGAGGAGGTTTGTGAGGAGATCGGAAATAATGGGTATGTGTGGGTGCTGGGCTCAGGCTGCTCTCTGTCCTTCATCTTCTGGAGATTTGGAAAGTTGACTTTGGGGCCTCTGTTCATGACCCATACTCACTCCTTTCACGGCACCCACAGGATCAGCACAGTACTTAGACCAAGACAGATAGGACCCCATCTGATGGACCTCGGGATACAGCGTGGAAGATAGATGTAATAACTTGTCTGATGATTATTTAATAAAAGTCATGAGAGAGATTTCAAGACAGAAGACCCAACCTTTATGGTATCGGGGACTGATTGTATGGACAATTTTTTCTACAGACTGGAGGATGGGGGTTGGAGGGGTGTGTTTCAAGATGATTCAAGCACATTGCATTTATCATACACTTTATTTCTATTATTATTACATTGTAATTTATAATGAAATAATTATACCACTCAGCATAAGGCAGAATCAGTGGGAGCCCTGAGCCTGTTTTCCTGGAACTTGTTTTTTGCTTGTCTGTGGTGTTGAATATCACAAAAAGTAGGCATGGAACTTTTTTTTTTTTTTTTTGCTAATCAGCTCTCATTTGCATTTGTGTATTTCCTGTGTGGCCCAAGCCAAGACAACTCTTATTCTTCCAATGTGTGGCAGAGAAATAAAAAAAGATTGACACCCTGATAAACAGTCCCAGTGCCAGCGTCACTGCCTCAGCTCCACCTCCCATCATCAGGCGTGAGATTCGTGTTCGGAACACACAGCCCAGCCCCTTCACATGCACAAGTGACAGCAGGTTTGCGCTTCTGTAGAAATCTAGCTCCATCTGTAAACACGGATGAGGCTTTGCCTGCTCACCTGCCACTCACCTCCTGCTGTATGATCTGGTTCCTCATTGGCCATGGACCCGTTCGGTCCACAGCCCTGGGTTTGAGGACTACCCATGTAAGGGAAAAAATAAGCAGAATTCAATGAAAGCTTAAATCATGGAAATATAATTGTGTTAGAACAAGTCAAGGATCTTTGTTTTGTTTTGTTTGAGGGAGGGGGGATTGGTGACTCCGCAGACCTGACAGAAGATCACACGTATTAAACATATTAATGACATTTGTACTTTGGATGAGTTAACGTGATATAATGTTAGCATATCCACATGTTTACAAACGATGGGCTTCGGGGGTCTTGGGTTCTTTTTCCTCCACATTCAATCCACCAGCAGGTCCTTAGCCATCTTCCCCTCTCTGTCTGGTCCCAACTGTCACCAGCCTACTTAAAGCCACCACCCTTAAAGTCTCTCACCTGGACAGCTGCACCAACCTCCTACCTGGACACTTTGCATCCCCTCCTGCTTCCCTCCCTTTCTCCACTCAGCAGACAGAATGACCTTCTGAAGTCATAAATCCCGTCATGTCCCAGTCTTCCCCTTTTCAGTGGTTCAGTGGACTCCCATTCTTCTCAGGAAAAATCCGCATAGTTGTCATGCCCGCGAAACTAGACCCAGCTCTGGGGATCCATTTTGCTCTCCTCTGTGCCAGTCTTTTCTCAGCTCCTATACTCTAAGCCAGTCTGGTTTCCTGACAGCTCCTGGGACGCTGTGAGAGCTCATTCCCGCCGTGCATCTGCACCAAGTGCTTTCCAGTGCACAGCGCCCGTGGCTGTCTCTTGCCTGGCCCTCGGTCTCTGCCTCGTGCCCTCTCCTCCTTGGACTCTCCCTTCTTTTTCATCTTTCCTACCATCCATCAAGGCACTTTGATTCATAACTCCTTGACCAGCTTGTTTATACGTTCTCATCTTTACTATTTATCTCTCTACTACTGCTCTTGTTCTGTACGTGGTGCTCCCATCATCTCACACCATTTTAGACACACAGCATTGCTTAAAACAGAGACGCAATAACGAACAATTGAAAAAAATACAAAAGGTCAGTTCCAGGTCATTTTCTTTGTTCTTCTTTTTTCCTTACCATCCTCTGTGGGCACATCTGGAGAGTGTTTTTCTGTGAGAATCCATTTCTGCCTATGATGAGCTGATTTCTGACCCTTGAGATAAAACTCCCAAATTGGAGCTGGGAGGCTGAGAATGCTTTAGGAGAGGTAAAATTTGTCATTAGTGTTATTGTTTATGTGTTCAGTGTCCTTCATATTTTTCCCTTTTATATAGCATTTGACATTTGCAAAATGTTTTCCATTTATTTTTATGTAGGGGAAAGGAAAAAACTGTACTTTTTTTTTGGTAAGTAAGCAGAAAAAGCAAGGCATATGATTCACGGAGACACGGTTTATCATTTCCTCTGTGTTCTGATCAGGGCAAATTAAAAGAGAAGGCGAGATGGTGATTATAATGATGATGGTGGTGACGGGGCAGCATCAAACTGTTCTTAAGCAACCCTCGCCCACCCCACACCGGGAGGGGAAAGGACCGAGGCCCTATAGAAAAGTGGGAGCATTAAACAACACCGGAAAATGTGAAATTGTGTGGGGTGTAAGATTTCTTTATTAGTCAATTTAAAATAAAATGTGGCTCAGTAATTTAGAATGTGTCTGGAGTCAAGCAGAAAATTAGCCATATTCCCATGCCCTACCCCCTCTCCTGAAGGCAGTAGAAACACCAATAAAAATAAAAATAACAATACCTTGTATTTATGGGTCAGCTTTCTCCCAGAGCTGCCTCTCACTCACCCTTTTTATCTCTTCTGTGTCCTTGGAGGGGAACAAGCATCTGGAGTCTGAAGTTCAGCTCTCTGGGGACAATGTCCTCGGCGTTAAAACTTCTCACAAGACCTTCATCTGATCACACATTTATCTACCTGCTCATTTATTCATTTATATTATTAGTTAGCAGTATTTACAGAGTATCTCTTATTTATCAGGTCTCTTATCAGACTGCCATAAGTCTGGAAAGGGAGGTATAACCTGTGAACCAGGCAGTAACAGCTCCCACCTGCCAGCATCTTACGAGGCGAAATTTGTTCATTGACTTTGAAATAATAGGTTTTCCTGAACATAAAGTAAGACTTTTTTTTAAAGAGTGGCATTGTCTTCAGAGCATTCACAGTTTGGGTCCTCTGTACTTTTGAATTGGCTGTAAAGGCTGAGGTTATTTATTAATTTCTTCTTTGAAGAAAGGAGCAGCACTGGGTAAATTTTTCTTTTTTAATTTTTTTATTTTATTAGACCATAAGTGTACATTACTGCATTTATGGAGTACGATGTGCTGATTTTGTGTACAATTTGGAATGTTTACATCAAACTGGTTAACATATCACTCACCTCACTTATATGTTATATTTAGACATTTATCCTCTACTATTAATATTTTGGATGTGTACGCTTGCAATACACACAATAGGTGAGGTTCCGCTGAAAGTGGGATGTCTGTAACTTTTCTCCTTTGAGGGGAAAAATCTGCATAGGGTTTGACTCTCTGACTTCTGAGCCCATAGATATCTGGTTTGCAGAAAGGTTTATTTTCGGAAGGACAGAGGTAGACTCCATTTCTCATGTGGAAGGTTTCTTCATTTTTGGAGGTCTCAGAATTCTTTGAGAGCCTGATGATGGCAAAGATCCTCCTCCCCAAAGGCTCTCTGCATCGAGGTACAGAATTTTGCACTGTCAGCTGGGTTCGTGATGTGTGGTACCCGTCCTCTGACCACATCCATGGTCACCAGGTTAAAACCTCTTGATACAGAAGAATCTACACTTATTTGGAAACTAGAATATGAACGATCAGGGATGCAGTGGAGAGCCCTGCCTTCCTTCCAGGGTTCATTAAATGACAGCATCACTCATCTCTACAGCTTCCCTCTATATCCCCAGAAAGACTTCCTCCCACTTAAATCTGAGAAAATAAAATGTTTTTCTGCATCGCTATGAAAAAGAGCCCTAAATCAATAGCAAATCAAGCCGTGGGATATAGAAGTCTTTATGGCCTGAGAAGAGGACTGCTGAAGGTTGCCAGTTAGCAGGACTGGGTTTGCGTCTCCCCGGGGTTTCCAGCAGTGCAATGTCTCTGGTACAAGGACCCCTTTGCCTACATGAAGTCAGCCCCTTGTCTCCTCCTCCCATGGAGGACAGGGAGATTAGAATTCTGAAACAGGTCTGCAGTCACCGTTTCCTTAAAGGTTTTCTTCTTGGCAAACTCTAGCGGCTGGTGTGCTGCTTTGATGTCAACCCTAGCCTGACAGTGATTCTTCTCCAAATCCAAGTGTACCCAGGTCTCAGGATGGCGCCTCCCACAGCTAAGCCACACATCTGCAATCTCTCTCTACACGTCTGCCGCACACTTTTCTTCTTGCACTTGAAGGGAGCTCCTATTGTGACCCCTATTTCAAACTGCCTGGCCCCTGTTGCCGAGCGGATTTAAGGAACACAGGTATTGTCTTCAGAACATCCCTAGTCTGGATTCTGTGTACTTGTGCATGGCTGTGAAGGCTGAGGTCAGGGTTCATTTTGTCGGCATTTAATAGCTGAGTCTGGCCTCACTTAGGTATTGATGAGAGCCTTGAGATAAACAAAGAAAATGTGTCTGTAATTTTGAAGTTTCCCAGTGGCCGGGAGACCATATCTGAGTCTCTCTCTCCCTCCCCTTGTCCCTCTGCCATTCCCTCCCTCCCTCCCTCCCTCCCTCCCTCCCTCCCTCCCTTCCCTGTCTCCACACACACTCTGCCTCTTCATGGCTCCTGCCTATGGCTAGCCCACTTCCTCCACACACAGTTTAGTTCTCAGAGTCCCCATTCCAGCAAGTTCCATGACCCCCTCAAGGATGGCAGAGGTGGCCCGGGGACCCCCCTCCATGTCTGCTTGACACCAACTCCTTCCTAGCCACTCACCCACTGCCAATGCTGTTTGATCATCTGGCTGGGGGCTAAGAGCGCTATGATTAAAACCTCCAACTCCACTCTTCTTCTAACAGTTCCAAAGGGGAAGCAACTAAGCTTTAAAATGAGCTTCGCAGTCTGGATGAGGGGAGGAGGAGAGGCATCGTGTAATGTGCCCCAGAGGATGACCTGCTGGCCTTAGTTCAAGCCGCTTCCACATTTCCTGTGACCCTGGGCCTAAGACTCCATGTAGTAACTGCAAATGTGAAAAGTACTGAATTCTGAGTTTTTCTGTCACTGAACATGAGCTCTGCTTGCCACCTTTGAAAATGCCCTTGGAGTGGCATAGTGTTTTCCCAGCAAAGGCAGAGAGGGAATTGTGGCACTGGCAAACTTAGCTGACCCTCTCACCTGCCCTGCTCATCAGCCCTGTCACCCCACTAAGGCTGGCCTAGTGACAGAGAGCAAAGGTGGTTCTCAAGCTCCTGATACTTGAGAAGGCCATGCTGATGGGCCACTAGGGTTAACTTTTGTATTTCTTTAAAATCTTCTTGGTCTCCTCATTGAAACAAAACAAGAGCCGTGTGCTGTGACACACAGCTTTCCCTCGGGACTCAAGAGGTTCAGGAACTGGCAGAGAGCATAGAAAGAACAATGCCTTTTGTCACCCACTTTGGTTCCAATGTTTTGTGCGTTCTGCTTTATTGCAGGATCTTCATGTACTAGAAAGCTGGCCCCACACTTCCCCTGTGGTGGGCGTGGTGCATATCACAGGCCCCACATTATTCTATTCAGAGTCTTGAAGTCGGTGCTGGGGCCAAAGCACCCCTCCGCCTCTCAGGCTTCACCTCACTGCCTCCACCTCACCACGGAGGCTGTTGCTGGGAGTGACCACCTAGGTTGTTTCTCAGGAGAAATCTGAACAGACAGCGTGTTGACTTTGTCAGCAGACAGAAGGGTCCATAGGTCAGTGACCTGCCACGGGTCTTCTGTGGAGCCTATTACCGGACGAAGCAGAGGCTGGAGGTTTGGCTAGGCTAAAAAGCAATGTGGGGAGGGGATATTTTTCTAAGTGGTTTTTCAATTGAGCACCTCGCAGTCACGTGGGAGCTATAAGCGCTGCCACTACAAGCCCAGAGGCGCAAATGGAAAGCTTTCTCTTTCTGTGGCTGGGGATGGAGAGAAGAGCCTGGTCCCAGCCAGTCTCAAGGAAAGGAAAGAGGAAGGAAGGCTGGTCTAGATGTTTAGGACTTGCAATGCCCAGCATCTGTCAGCCTACCCGAGAAGGTGGAAACAGGACTTTAAACCGAAAGGATGGACTTTAAAGGCACTATAGATATTGTCTAGGGAGGAGTTCCCCTTTTAACGTGGTGCAGGGAGGCTCCAAGAAACCCGATTTTAGCAGGAATACAGACAATTACAAAATTAATATTTTGCATTGGCCTCTACTCCCTCCCCCTTTTTACTTTCACTTTGTCTCAAATTCCTCCTGTCCTGTACATATTTTAAAACCTATTTAAACCTGTGCAGATCTTGACTTCAGATCTGTTTTACACATGGAGAGGAGGCCGTATATATTTAATGTTTTAAGGTGACAGTGCCCAGTTTCCAGAATGGAAAACACGGCTGTTTGATCGCAAGCAGAGATTTTCCCAGTTTGATTTTCTAACGACTCACCCTTTCCCTCGTACTTGTGATAAATTCCAGTTGTATAGTTTAAATGGTCATTGAATAGATGTGCTGCTCTGCTGTCTACAGTTTTAACATGCTTGAATGATCTCAAAATGAGGCAGTCATTTGAACAGAAACCCGAAGAGGCCTGGGAGGCAGAGGCTGCCCAGACTGATCCAGAATTCAGCAGCCCCAGGCACTCGCCCTCGGACAGGCTCTGAGGATGTTTGTAGCAAAGTGACCCTCAGGTCACCCTTTTCATTCCTCCTCCTGCTCACAAGTCCTCAGCCCGATGACTCTGCATGCACCTAAATTCAGTTCCGTCCGAAGCCTTCCTATGACAACCCAGAGCCTCACTGTTTTGCTACATCCCTGGTTTACAGATTGGGTCAAGATAAGAGGTCTTCTGATCTACCAATCCTGGCCTTGTTCTTGTTCTTTTTTTCCTAAAAGATTCCCTTCCTCGCGGTGGGAAACGTTCTTTGAAAACCCAAGTTTATGGAAATGAAAGAGAGAAACCAAGTACGGGAAATTGTCCCCTGCAGCCCAGTGTTCCCAAAACTCTACCTTTTGATATAAATACAGTAGAACGTCCACAGCTGACCACCTCCCTGCGCTGACCACCTCCTTAAGTTGACCTGATTTTCATAGACTGGACATAGACTGTACATTACCAGTACAGCAGGCCTCGTTCCTTATTTTGACCACCTCCGTATGCTGACCAGCTTATGACAACCCCTTGTGGGTCAACTCACACAGTTTCCACTGTATGTTCAGAGCCAGGATTGCTGCACCCTCTGGTGCGGTTTTACTCAGGTGCAGTAGGACGGTTTGCCTGTTACAGAGGTGGGAGTATTCACGTCGCTTAGACACTGGGGGAAGAGTCAGGGCTGTAGGGCCTGTCTCTCTCTAATCATAAAAACACATGCATTGATTCCCTGCCCCCGCCCCACTGCGGAGCGTTTAAGACCTCTCATCCATCGCAGGAACTCACACAAACTCCCCTTGGTTCTTTCTTCCCCCCAACAGACCCCCTCTCCACCCATTCTGCCAACCGCAGGACCAGTGGGCACCTCGGTCAGTGAAGTCAGATGGTGTTGTTCCTACTGAAAACACTTCAAGGGCCCCACCACCTTCACCAGGGAGCACCCGTTAGGGAGCACGGCCTCCCCACCTGCCTACCTACCCTCTTGTCTATACTCTTTTTTGTTTTGATTTCAGATTGATATGGAACTACAAATGTTTAGGTTATATTGTTTTTCTTTCTAAGGCAAAGTTCAGGTTGTAGCTGAGCCCTTCACCCGGGGGGCGTGCTGAACACTGTCACACCGTGCACCTTAGGTGAGATCCCGCCATTTGCCCCCCTTTATTCCCCTCCCCTATCCCATCTCTCTGCTCTCCCTCGTTAGATGGTACTTCTGTTTTACTTTCCTGTGGGCGTGTAGTTGTTTATATACTGGTTTCATATTAATACTGAGTACATCGGATGCTTATTTTTTTCCCCATTCTTGTGACACTTTGCTAAGAAGAATGTGTTTCAGCTCCATCCAGGTAAACACAAAAGATGTAGAGTCTCCACCTTTTCTTATGGCTGAATAGTACTCCACGGTGTTCGTATACCACAGTTTATTAACCCGCTCATGGGTTGATGGACCCTTAGGTTGTCTATATTCCAACCACATCAGAGGAATTGTTATTCTCACAGTAACGTCATGCATGTCTCACGCACAGCTTTTAGCATATGGTGTTTCCTCTGCTGGGGCCCTTGCTTGTGTTCTGCCTCAACAATTTTTTTTTCTTGTTATTATTAAAAACTCCAGCAGAGATTATAACTTTCACAGGGCCTTCCACCCCAGGCTGGGTTGCCTATTCTTCCCTCTTTCCTTCTGTTCTTTCCAATCATAGGGCTTTCCTATCCACAGACCACCAACTCCCTGAGATCGGAATGAGCTTCCTTCTGTTAAAACACACGCCCCTCTCAGACAAGCGATATGATTTATCTACCTGGTGGCAGGCAACAATTTAAATGGGAGATGTGAGAGAGACATGTGCAGGTATCTGTGCAACCTTGGCAGTGTCCATATCTCTTTCTTGATCTTCTTTAGCAGGTACACATTAGACTACGCCCACCCTGTGTTAATGGCTGATGGTTGGGAGAGGTTATTTGGGAACATCATAAACTTAAATTGGTCCCTGGGCTCAATTTGAGAACTGCTGATTCACACGCTCCTGTGTAAAGTAAGAGCCACAGCAACTTTCACCAAGGGCTACCACCCCACGATAATGACAGTCCTGTAAATGATTTTGCACAATGAAGAAAGCAAGATGTGGAGCTATTGTTCAATCGACTTTTAGAAGATGCTCTTGTTTGTTAAATTGCCTCACTCACTTCCAGGATGTTTCCTCCTCTGTTTGCTATTTGATTCTGTGCAACCGTTATCTCCTCCAGAAAGGATTATTTAAAAGTACAGTGATGTCGTGAAAGAGATAAATCAAAGATTGTTTGGATATCAGCTATTACCTTTTTGCTTCTTACTTGAAGAAAAATAAAATAGAACCAGCAGTGTGCACTGGAGCATGTGTGGGTTATTAATAATTTACTCAATCTATTGATGCTCCTTAATTGCAGTAGCTGAGAAAAGTTAGTTAATGATGTGCCTGCTTGCACCACATTGCAATTATGATGGTAGTTCCCCTATTATTAGGGCTGAGTAGGTGTTCCCATTAGAAACCTTAATTTTCAAGCTGATTGTCTTAGCCATTTTAAATTACATCAGGCCACATCTTGGCGGATAACTTTCTGAAAGCAGATACATTTCTTTCCAAAATTATTTTTATGGTAGCTCAGGAGTTGTCTAGCTCCAATGACAAGGGCTGTTAAGGGTGTTCCAGTTGCAGGAACTATTTTGTTAAGCCCCAGACAGCGATGTCAAGTGTGAATTTGTCCAAAGGAAATGAAGATGTTTGCTGACCCAGAGGCCATTGTTGGCCACCATCAGATCTGTTTGGGAAAGTGAATTTTTAAAAATCCCCTGGAGTAGGAGGGAGCCCTCTTTTTTTCTTCTTTTGCCTTCTCAACTTGGGTTTAGAATATTTTTTATTGCAAATAATGGAAACCTAATTCCAAAATATTTAAACATTTTCCTAACACTGAGAATTATTGGCTCATGAAATTAGGAATCCAGAAGAAATATTCTCTCTGAGGAGGGATGGGTTCAAGGGTTCAACTCATGTTATTCATACCTTAAATAATTCTTTCAGCTCCCTCCGGGTATTGGCATCCCGCTGGAGCAGGGGTTCTTCATGTGGTTAGTTGTAGTCTGCAGGCTGCATCCTTAACAGCTCATGTTTTCAAACAAAGCAAGACCTTGTGTTGCCTGGCTTCCAGATATATAAAATAAGAGGAGATGCCAACTCTGTCTGGATCACATCCTCACCTCTGAACTGATTACTGGGGCTAGAAGGAGAGTGAATTCTGATTTCCAGTCTAGACCGTAGGTCAACAGCAGTAGCATGGGCAGGCTGTGCCGGGATGCTCAGAAATTATTCTTTCGGTGGAAAGAGAAGTGTTGCTACCAGGAGAAATAAGGAAGAGAGGATAGACGAATAGTGAAAGGATGAATTTACTACTCCCTGTTATGTGTCCACCGCCACATCCTGGCCCTTGGCTGACACAATAGCATAGAAGGTCTCCATCAGCTCTTCATGACCATACTAGTGCAAACCCCTGATTAAGCTTTGATTTCAACTCCAAATCTGGATGCTTTGAAAATGATATCCAAAAGGTGCAATGCTACCAAATCGTTGGTGGTGCAGTCTTGGTAAAGGTGTGCAGCGAGGTCCTTTGGATTCCATTAGTGTCACTGCCAATGGCTTCTCCTTTGTGTCGGTATCATCGAAAAGACTGGTGTGTCCACACATCAGTGAAAAGGGTTCATGTTGCTTCAGAAGTGCAGTATGAGCAAAGCAAGTTGAGTCCTGGTTAACTCGGCTCCTGCAGAAATAATTTAGATGCATTTATTAGTGGGTGCAGGCATGAGATTTTATGTTGAAACATGGCAAACCATTTTCCCTCCCCAGAAGATGCGATAGAAGGGGAGTAACACAGAGTTTTGTGTTAAAGTAGCACTTCATCTTTTGGAAGATGCCAGTGGATGTAAATGTGCAACAGAGATGGTTCCTGAGAACAAGTGTGATCTGGGCAAGGAGTGAACCAAGGAGTCGCCATAGCTAATACATGAAACCTGTGTGTTTACGAACCACAGTGTGCACGTTTATGCTTCTGATATGCATTTTGCTCACCTTTCAGCTGATTGTGGAGAACCATGGCATAGTTGGATATTTTGTGTACAACACGTCTTTTAATATTATAATCTGTCTGAAGGGAAAAATAAAAGGAGATAAATTTCCTCCTTCCCTCCTGTTCCAAATCTGTCTGTGTCACTTGGAGGACATTAACTTTTTTTTTTTAATTCTCCAATAACTCAACTTTAGTTCTGGATAAAAACCTCTATTAAACACACACCTGGAGGCATGGGTCAAAATCTTCCGACCTTTTACATGTTTATTGATTGAAATAAATCGATAAACATAATCTAATTTAGTCTCTATGGCCAAACTATAAATGCGATCTTTTATTTTAGTCTTCCTTCCCCTGTACCACCTTCCAGGAAAAGATTGACTTAGGAAAGGAGGACATTAATTGGATGGAGGGACCTCTATTTTATTGTCATGCTTGTTTTCAAAGAGTTATTGTGAGGGGGGGAAATCCAAGGAGGAAGATGCCCCCCAAAAAAGCATACATCAGATGCTTTGGTCTTGACACTGGGGGAAAGGAGATAGATGCAAATTACTCTATTTAGAAATTAAATACTTTATGAAAACATCCCATTTCAAATAAGGATGATGGAAATGAAGAGACAAAACATTCTGCTGACACCTCTGAGGATTGACTTTTTATCTTATCTGTCATCATCATCACGGTGGCTTCCATTATTAATATTTCAAGAGCAGATTTGTTTGTTTTTGGCTAGAATTCACAGGCAGAACTTTGTATGATAGATAGGAAAGTGCTCAAGATTGTTCTCCAGGATTCATTTTATCATCCAAAAGTCACCCATTGATCATCTATTACGTGCCAAGTTTGTGAGATAAAGAAAAAAGTAGGATCAAGTCACTAGCCTCAAGGATTTTGAGTCAGAGGGGGACAGGTTATTGACGCATAGTTAGAAGCTGCAAAAGGAGACAAGTGGAAGCTACAGAGAGAGAAGACAGTCGATTAATTATGTATCTTGGCCTGAGAAAAACCACAGCCCAAGAATGTGCCAAGGATTTCACGGGAATGTGGAGGGAGCTTGAACCACACAGCTGTGTCCCAGAGAGATCAGAGGACCTTTCTATAACTTACTGGACAAGAGGGCATTTGCTTGAACACCCTCAGAGGTGGGACGTTCTCACAAGGCAGCCAGTTTTGAACGACTTGACTTCTGGGAAGTTCTCCCTTGTGTTAAATTGAGCTGAACACCTACTTTTACTTAGTCTTGAGGCATTTAGAAAAGATAAGCAGGTGATTGTAATATAATGGTAATGGGGAGTCACAGAAGTTAGTTTGGGAAATGGCTGGACTCTGTTTTCACGTGTGCGTGGGTGCTAAGTGCATGTACCACAAGCACATAGCAATTGACCGTTAGCACTGGATACTACAGGAGTATTACTGCATTGAATATTTTCAACTGCTTTACGAAGTATGGCTAGTTATCCAACCCATGGATAAACGAGGATTAGAGAATTTCATAACTTGTTAACATTACATCATGAGAGGTAGAATAGAAATTTTAACTTTGCTTTCAATAACTTCATCCTCACAAAAACATATTAACTTGAATTAGGTGGATCCTGTATAATATGAATTCCAATTGACCTGAAATATTGTGTGTGTGTGTGTGTGTGTGTGTGGTTTCCCCAAAGCCTCTTGTTTTAGAAAGATCAACAATTGCTTTACCCATGCAGATTTTTGAAGGGGATAGATACTACCATGAAACTTATTTCAAAAACGAACCCTGAAACAAGGTTTTAGGATTTTTTTTTTTTTTTTGCAGTTTTTGGCTGGGGCTGGGTTGGAACCCACCACCTCCAGCATATGGGGCTGGCGCCCTACTCCTTAAGCCACAGGCACCACCCAGTTTTAGGATTTTTTTTCCCTTATAAGTTATGAGAGTGAGGATCACATCATCACCTTTAGATCTCCAGAGTAGCAGATCTGGAGGAATCAAGAATTGGAAGATAAGAGAAATATCAATATTCCTAGGAATTGGGCCATGAAAGATCTACCAGCCACCTGCTCTCTTTTCCTCACCCATGACAATGAATTCTACTCATTCAGCTGTTGTTCTAATATTCATATATGTAAATTGTGCTATGTGTAATATTTCCATACTGGATATATAGACTGATCATTTGTAATGTTTTCATATTTTTCTATTTTATTAATAAAATAATATTTGATAGATTCCTTATTGATGCACATTTACATAGTTTGGTTGGGTTGTTTTAAATTTTCTATGTTTTATCCTATTTCAAACACTGCCTCTCTTTATACTTCTCTCTGTATTTGTGCATGCATACTTACAGGATAATTTTTTAGTTATGTAATGTTTGGATCAGTTCACTTTTCATCGATATTGCTAAGGTTTGCTCTCCAAAAAAGTTTCATCCACTTACATTTCTACAATGTCTGCAATAACCTGTTTTCTTTACAACAAGAAGGTGCTTTTAAAAAACATTCCCTTTATAATAAACATGCACCCTCGGCTGTCAGACTGTGAAAGGCTGAAGGAAATGTACAAGGAGTTCTCCCGTTCTGCCCCTATTATACTCAATTATGGTGCCAAATATTCAGCGGCTTCCCTGCTATTGAGTGTGGGAGAATGCAGTAGTATTCTCGTTGGTGTGAGCTAATGGAAGCAAACGCACCTGAGCATCTCTGCAGCTTTACAATGCCAGCGGAAAAGCTCCTCCTTGTCTGCCTGCGTTGCCCGGCAGTTGGCTGTTGTGAATGCTACCCAGACTCTCGAAATGGGAAGACAGGCCATACGCTTCATTATTAAATGAATCCACAGGACCAGCTATCACAGAAGACACGTGTAGGACAAGATCTCATTTCAATTTGAAAATGAATGGAGGGTAAATGGAAGGTTTAGCCCATGCAAAATGCAGTTAGGATATAGTGTTGCCAGGGAACCAAAGGAAATGTTCTACCAGCAGTGAGATGCAGTTCCTGGAACATTGCTGGAATGTTGGTACTCTGGGATCAGCTAGGGGCCCACGGAACATTCAGAACCAAGTGAACACGAACCAGGAGGCTTCAGATAACTAAACTCTAGGCACTGTCTGTATCAGAACTCTGTCTGGCAACTCTGCCATTGGTAGTATCACCAGTCAGCCAATGTGAACTGGATTATGAGGGTGGAGACAATGATATCTCTACATTCGAAAGCCACTCTACCCTGTGGCCATGTGTCACACGTGGCCACTGCAGCTTTTTGTTCAGAAAGTGGAAATATGTTTACAAAAATTAGAATCTAGGCAAGAAAGTAAATTTATATACCTTTTTCTTTCTTTTGAAAGAAAGCAGGGTTAAAGTCCTCATGGTCCACTTAAGGGAGGACAAATATATTTCAATTTATACATTTGCTTCCATCCATTGATGGAGACTTCCAAGGAATGGAGTTCATTTTTCTCTAATTAAACATTAAATTTTGAAATAATTGTAGATTTGTAGAATTACATGAAGCTATAAGAAATAATGTGAAGAGTTTCTGTGTACTCTGACTCAGGTTTACCCAATACAAACATCTGGAAAAAAGATAGCCCACAGGACAACAAGCAATTGATCTTACTGATGCAGTGAGATCTGATCTTATTCTGACGTCATATTAATACAGTCTACTACTGATGCAATCTGTGGATCTTACCCAGATTTCCCTAGTTGTATTTGTACTCATGTGATATACATATGTCTGTGTGATTTGTGGATGCGTGGGGTGTGTGTTTGCACAGAGATCACACACGTGTGTCTGTGCCTTGTGGTTAAGGTGACCAGATTTTAACATTGGTAAAGCGGGACACCATTGTTGGGGGCGGGGCGAGGCCTGACAACAATGCAAACTTTGATAAGCAGTTCTTGATAATCACTTCTCAACAAATATTTGTTATTATTACAGTTTAACATTATAAAATTAACAAAAAAATATAAAACTCATATCCTGGTGAAATAGCCTCATGGCAGCCAAAAACCATAAAACCCTTACTGTTCTCACTGCCATTCATGCATTCTTTCCAAAAATCGGGACTTTTTAAAAACACCACAGGATGTAGGACAAATTGTTAAAAATCAGGACTGTCCCACTTGGACATCTGGTCACCCTACTTGTGGTGTATGTGTGTCTGTGTAGTGTGAGTATTGTTTGTATGGTGTATGTGTACCTGTGTGTGTGTATGGTATGTCTATATGTTTGTAAGATGTGTGTGTGCCTACATGGTATGTGTGGTATATGTGTCTTTCTGGTGTGTGTGTGTCTGTGTGTTGTGAGTATGTGTTTGTATGGCAGTCGTACATGTGTGTATTGATATGGTATATCTATGTGTTTGCATGGTGTGTGTGCATGGCTGTGTACTGTGTGTGTTGTATTGTATGTGCTTCTATAGTTTGTGCATGTGTGTGTGTGTCTTTGTGTGTGATTAGTTCTACACACATCACTGATGCACGTGCTGGTGTGCAGCTTCCTGTGCCCACCACCCCAGTGAGATGCACAACAGTTCCCTCAGAGGAGGATCTGCCTGTTGTCCTGTTTCTCTCACCCCTACCCCCATCCATAACCTCTGCCAACCACTCCCCTGTCACCATTTCTAACATTTCATCCCTCTTCAAGGACCCTGCGTGAGAGGACGCATGCAGTGAGTAAGCTCTCAAGACCAGCTTCTTCACACTGTGTGGTGCCCTGGGACTCCCAAGTTGGCGCATGTGTCAGTGCTTCCGGGTGGCTTTCCACATGTGAATCTGCTATGAAAGGAGCTCCTTTGATGGCCATCCTGAGGCTGAATGGAGAGAGTGCCACCATGACCCCAATGGCATCTGTCCCAGAGGCAGGGATGGAAAGTGGCAGTGGTCACATGGTGACCCTGCTTGGACTAGGTATTATGTGCTGACATTTGAAAGGGAATCAGAAAGGACAGGTGACAAGTCTCCATCTCACTCCAAAACACAATATTCAGGATTCAGGGGCATCATGAGGACAATCGCTAATGGGGCTAGTGATGGGTTGGTGCTCCTGATTCATGAGCTAGATCTCCACCTGTGGTGGGAGAGGGCGGGGTCTGAGTGTGAGTCTCCAGCCAGGGCTCTCTCTGCTCCATTATAGCTGCAGTTACCCCTCCTCCTCTTCCCCGTCCTCATTCTTCTTCCTCCTCTTGTTTTTCCTCCATCTCTTCTTCTTTCTCTCCCCTCCTTCTTCCTGATGCAGGAGAGTGCTCAATTTCTAGGAGGCATTTTTGTTCAGATTTGCCAAGGACAAATATCACTGCCTAGTCTCTTAGCTTGACAACACTCTGAAATTCCCATCTTTTCTCACTCCCATCAAAGTAGCTGGGCTCCTCCAAGCTAGATATATATCCCATCTGTACCAACAGAATGTTCATACTTTGCACAATTGGAATAGAAAAATATTTTTTGGTTTGGCCGTGATCACATATACTAATTATTGCTAATATAGGCACCAGATGATTGCATTTTATTATATCTTTGCCTTTTACTAATGTTTGGATTCCTTCCCGGGCCGGGGGGGAGTTGTCATACTAATTAATTATTTTGTGTTCTTCCTGACATATCTCAGCACTTATCTCTGCAACTGTGGCAGTGTGTCTGTTGCTCTAAATATTTAGGACATTTGTGATAACATTAGAACTAATTTCTTATCACAGCTAAAATATTAGCCTTTTTTTTTTTTTTTGCAAATTTCCATTTCCATCAAAGGAATTCTGATGCTTCTAAGTTCTCCTAATTTTGTGTAACCCTTGACTTTTTGCTAATTTTTGTCATTCTAGATAAAATCGTTTCCCGAGTCTTAATTCTTGTCTTTGATAAAATTCTCTCTTGCTATTTTGTTTTCAGTTTTAACATGTCTTCCATCTAGATTGTAGTAATGTCATTTACTCTTCCCTTTTTTGTCTAGAACCTTTTTTTTTTTTAAAGTAATTTTTAGTTCATCCAAACCTAGAGCTGATCTCACTTTCTCAGCCTTACACCCCACTCTGGAGTCCTAAGGTAGCTCTAAACCCAATCAAGAACCCTCCCCCAACCCCAAGTAATGAGTTTATTGGTGGGCTACAACCCAGCTTAAAGCCCTAAAGCATTTTATCATTTCTATTTTTTCCCAAAGGAAAAATAGTGATAAGTTTTCCACTCCCTACATTCAACCAATTACCAAGTTCTGTTGATCTTCTCCTCTGTCAAATTACCAGGTCCTTCCCAATTTCCTCATCTCCATCATCACCATGACGTTTGTCTAAGCTGATGTCTTCTCTCAATGTCCCACTGAAATAGCATCTTGACGCATCTTCCTCCTTCCAACATGCCTCTGTATAGTAGATGTTACTAGCAGCAGCTGGTAGATCTTTTCAAATCCAAACGTGACCGTGCCTCTCTCTGTGTGAGCCACTCACTGGTTTCCTGTTTTCTCCTAGGGTAACACTGAAATCCATAACCTGACCTATAAGAATTTGCATGCCCTGGCTCCTGCCAACTCCGACAGCCTCATCTCACACCTCAGTCTTTCTCCCTATCTCCAGCCACAAAGGCTTTTATTCCTTTCCTTGAATAAACTACCACATCTAACATCGCACACCCTCCCCTGGCATCCCCTTCTCCCTTCTCTGAGCTGCTTTTCTGCTTTGTAATCATCACCACTTGTCATTTCGTATCCTTTTAAAATTTATCTTCTTTGTTATCTGTCCTCTTCCGCTAAAATGGAAGTTTCACGAGGGCTGGGCTTTATGTATACTTTACTTTCTGTTCTTTCCAGGTAGCTCTAACGTAATTGGCCATAAAGCTGTGTTTGTTGAATGAATGAATGAATCTACGTTTGCATTCATCAGTGGACGGAAGGTACCAGTGGAGTGCATTTGCATATGGTGTGAGCTCGCTCAGTAATGGTAGATTAGGATTGCTTAATTATTGCAATTTTTCCAACCTCCTTTCTTCTATTAGCAGATTTGTGAACTTGCACGTTAGCGGGAGGGCTGCTTCAAGACAGAGTGTCAAGCCAAAGAGTGTCCAATGACGGGGATCGTGTGACAGTGCTGCCGACGTGTGCGCTGAAGGAAAGGGGAGCTTCTCGGGGCCTGGTCTTGCTTCCTCTTCCCTGGTTCCCCTGCAGTGTGCCTGCTCCCAGGCTTCACCTTTTTTTTCTTTTAATAAAATATAGGAAAGAGGTTAAAGACTAAGTGCTTTAGGGACAGATGGGACTGTTTTATTTCTGACTTTGACATATCCTGGGGAAGTTACTTCAACCTCCTAACCCTCAGCTGCCTGGTGCGTATGACAGTGATGAAAACCAGCCTCTGTTTCTTCTTCTCCTTCCCTTCTCTTTCCCCATCTTCTCCTGCCTCCTATCTCCTCCTTTCCCCCTTTCCTCTTGGAAGATTGTGTGAAAATAATGTATGTTAAACACCTAACATACAGCGTAAGCTAATACACTCTCACACATGTACATACACATACGGGGTGCACGGACTTCATGACACACACACACAGACACATTTATAAATGTAACTTGATAGGGATGTAGTATTATTAGTGCTATTATTTTGCTATTCTTTTTATCAATCTACTGAAGATTACTTTCTTTAGTTAGCTGGAAAAGTATAATATAAATATTCATCTTGTAGCTTTCTTATGTATAATTTACACAGCCCAACCATGCTTTTTGAGGTATAATCTTCATCTTAATTTCACTGGGGGTGTTCTCTAACTCATGTGCTATGTTTTCAAGCAGTTTCTTAGCATAGGTAGTTAAGCCTATCTTTTATTATCATTATTACCATTATTAATTTTATTGGTGTGGTGCTGCAGGTTCAATCTTAAAAGCTCTATTTATTTTATTCATTATTTTTTTGAGACAAGAGTCTCACTCCGTTACCCAGGTTAGAACATCATTGTGTCATCCTAACTCACAGCAACTTCAGACTCCTGGGTTTAGGCAATCCTTCTGCCTCCGCCTCCCCAGTAGCTGGGACTCCAGGTACCTGCCAGATCCCCAGATAATTTTTCTACTTTTAGTAGAGACGGGGTCTCTTGCTCAGGCTGGTCTTGAACTCCTGAGCTCAAGGAATCTTCCCACCTTGGCCTTCCAGAGTACTAGGATTACAGGTCTGAGCCACCATGCCTAGCATTGGAAGCTCTCTTTAATTCTACAGTTCAAGTATGAATTTTTCAGCCCGTTTTTGTTTCTCTCTGGCCAATAACACATCTACATCAGCCACAAACGAAAAAGAGGAAGCCAGCTCTTTGCCTTTTGTGATCTTCCCCCATTGTTTGAGTGCAGGCTGTTCCCAGCTACCAGAGACCTGCCTTCATCGTATTTGCAGACGTTCTTTGCTGTTTCCATGAAGACTATGTACCCTTTCTGTCCTCGGGTTACTGGTAGCAGCTTCTGCAGCATGACTGTGTTGTGGACTTTGTGGTCATAGACAGGTTCACTGGGACAGAGTGTCAGGATCCATTAGTGATGTCTGTCATGCCCACAGGACGGGAGGACACAGTCTGTGGAAGGCATAGTTGTTTCCCTTTCCAGATCAATATTTATTTCTGACTCAACTGCTGGTCCTTTCCTTATTTTGTATTCCCTCGGTACATCAAGTGCTCCTCACCCATCAAGAAGGTACTTAAGCAATAAATAAGAATGCAGCCTGGAATTGGGTGGGAACAGAGGCAGGACAGTGCACACCTGTGGTTCCTGAAACTGCTATCTGTGTAGCTTGGAACGTAATTGCTCCCCTTTCCCTCCAGCATGTGGGAGCCTCTGGAGCAGTGGTTCTCAACGTCCCTAATGCCATAATGTATTTTTATTGTTACAAAGGGGTCACGACCCACAGGTTGAGGACTGCTGCTCTGGAGGCTTCAGCAGGTAGTTGAAGAGTTGAGATCAGAGACTTTCATGTTGGTGCTATACCATCTCTCCCATTTATCCATAGCTCCTCCTAAAAATCAGTTAAATTAATTAAAGTGCCACGTTGTCCTACTCATGAACTTAAAAGCAACTATACTTTTGTTAATGAGTGTGATTCCTTGTGCTTTTTGTGTTGCTTTAATATGGATAATAAAGGCTGGGCATGGTGGCTCATGCCTATAATCCCAGCATTCTGGGAGGCCAAGGCAGGTGAATCACTTGAGCAAGGAGCGAGACCTCAGCTCTGCGATCAACAGAAGAAGTAACTGGGTTCTGTGGCAGGTGCCTGTAGTCCCAGATATTTGAGAGGCTGAGGCAAAAGGATCACTTGATCTCAGGAGTTTGAGGTTACTGTGAGCTATGACACCATGGCACTCTACCCAGGGAGAAAGAATGAGATGCTGCCTCAAAAAAATAAATAAATAAATAACAAAATTCACCTTACATTTGCTAGAGATTTCATGGCCTCACTACTGATAATAGAAATACTCATCGCTAATTGTGGGGCACCTGGCGGACTCCTTCAGTTGTTGCTGCCAGGAATCCTTCCGTCCCCCCTAGGAGTGTTAGTATCCCATTGCTCAGATACAGAAAATGAGATGCAAGGCGTGAAGTCACTTGCTAAGGCCATAGACCTGGAAGTGCCAGATTTAGTATGTGAATCTTAACAAGCTAATACGCCCGACGTGCAGGTGCTGAAGATGGTCCTGTTTACAAATACAGGGTAAGTGAGTTTTTTCCAGGGAGCCTTTCAAGCCTCCATTAGTGCAGCAACTCCTGTGAGCCCTCTTTCTTCTTACCTGAAGAAATACAAACCAGAATGTATAGGGGTGATTTCTACATCTCTGGATGCTTAGAAGTTTCTAGTCCATCCTGATGTGAGAAGACGGAGCATGACCTCCATGTGGAGTGCCCAGAATGAGAAAGGGATACGTATTCTCCCCAGAAAGCAGACTCAAAGGTTGGGGGCTACCCGAGTGGAGCTTTCCAGGCAGTGAACCACTAGAAACACATTTGTTCCCAGAACACAGCCAGCTAGTAAGGTTTTCCCACTGGGGCTGACATTTACTGTAACAAAAGTCTGTTTCCTTCTCTCAGAGCCCCAGCCAGCTCCTCACAAGGGAGTTGGTGTCTTGCCAGAGAAACCCCTCCAAGCTGCCGAAGACGTGCCAGGGAAGCCGGCACTTTTCCCTTTAGCTGAAATATGCAGTAGCGGTGGGACGAGGTCTGGCTTCCACAGTAAGAAATTGACATAGTCTTTCTAATGTTTCTGACTGCTCGTCTGTCCATCCATCCACCCTCTACCTATCTTTCTTCTGTCTCTGTGATATATGTACACAGATGTGAATGCATGTGTTCATTATAACATCACAGCAATTCTGTAAATGAACAACTTTCATTAGGCTTCATCGTTCAGGTAATAGAAATAAGAATCCAGATTTCGTGATTCCTGGATTTGAAAAAGGCAAAAGTAGATTGAAAGTAGCATTCTGCCTTTTCTCTTTCTCTTGCTCCTTCTTCCTCCTTCCTCTTTGTTGGTTAAGGAATCACAGACTTAAAAGCTGGAGGAACAATGTGGGGCATTTCCTGGTCCTTCTTCAAAAGGCACGTTGACCTCAACACAGCCGGGTGTCAGTCCCAGTTGGCTCCCCACCCGGCCTGATGATCTTGGACAAGTCACCTTGTGTCTTTACGATTCTTTTATAAAAGAATGTGCAGTTGCAGACTTCTCAGTGTTATGTCTAAGATCTCAGGGCAGGGATAATGCCCATCTTGTTTCTCTGCAAACACAGTGGTGTACCCATAAATAATTCCTCAATTAGTGAATGCATCAGCGGCTCGAGACTCTTAACTCTTATTTTTTTCTTATTTTAATATCAGCCAACTGAGGTTTGAAAAGGTTTGGACTTGCCTGAGTTGAAGCGTGGGGAGTCTACTGGCCAATTTCTTTGGAGTATTACCTTGTTTGATTTGGATGAAGGGGCCGGGAATTGTATAAATGTCACTGCGGAGAGCCCTTGTCCCCTGGTGATTAGTAACCTTATCAATTCAGAGCAAAGAGACATGTTAAGAGATTTTGCTTTGGAAAATGGCACACAGATGAGGAAATTTTATGACTATGTATGAAGCGGCTGTTCTGGTGGCACTGTGCTTTTGTGAGTAGGTGCCCGACCTCGTTCGCCATCTGATCCGTCTGTTCTGACCTTGGTTCTTCACGTCAGTTTACTACTCCTGTAACCTCAGTCTTTCTTCCTCTTCTTCCACCTAGAGTCTCAATTAGCTTGTTTATGATCTCAGTTCTTAAACAGCAAAATAATTTGAGGACTTTTTTTTCAAGTTAGTGTTTTGTTTTGTTTTTTTTCCCTATAAGAGAAATAATACGTCTATCACAAAAACCCAAACCACAAAAGATTAAGAGCCACAAAGAATATAAAAGCCTCCTTCCAAATCCTCGTCTCTGGAGATATGAGTGCTTTTAATAATTTATAACTTCCCCTGTCCATGTGCACACACACATTCTCACATCCAACTGCATTTCAAAATTATTTTAGTACACACATAATGTTTCCACGTAGCTCTACCCCAACTTGATGGCTGTATGGAAATCCATTGGTAGGGTTGTGTCCATAGTTTAATCCAAAATCCCCTTTTCGGTGGACTACTAGGTTATTCTCAGCCTTTTGCATTTAAAAACATTGCTAGTGTGCCTCTTTGCAGACTTTTTCAAGCAGCTAACTATAGAAGGGGAGCAGACTTAAAGGGATGATAGGACAAATTGCCTGCTTCTTGAATCAACCCTGAATTGCAAACCGGAATCAGAGACCCAATCTGGCAAGTGTATCACAGTGACCTCCTCCCTGAAGCTGAGGCTTTATAGAAGCAGTGAAGTTCCAATCATTTCAGAGGGGCCTCCAGATCATAAAAGCAGAGACATCATACCAAATTCCCACTTGAGTCTCTGGCATCGAAGAATACAATTCTGTCAGTAGTCCCCCATTTCACAGGTGTTGGTGGGGTACCCACCTGTGTCAAATACTGTGTCAGGAACTGTTGCATGCAGGTGCGGGGTTTGTATACTGCCCCAAGGCACTTAATGCAGGGTGTGGGGAGGGGCACAAGCTTTGCTCACAAGCCAAGCCCCCTGGTATGAGGCTGTGTCCACACCAGGGGAAACTGCCTTAAAGGCTACTAGGTTCCCTCTCTTGGAATTGACAGATTTTTTTCCAACTCTCATATCCGTGATTCTTAATAGGGAGGAAGTGTCCATTTTGATGTGCCTTTTGTTAGACCAGGAATCAAGAGATGGATGATACTGCTGCTTTGATGTTTTTCTTGAAGAGAAGGGAGGATCTTCTGTGTTGCACACACTCTGTCTCCCTCTCTCTCACAGAGGCACACACGCCGCACACACCCACAAACATGCCCCCACCCCAGATTTCCATCGAAGGAGTCTTCATTCAAGAAAAGCCTGAGTCAGCAAAGAGTTTGTGAAGTTATAGGCAAGGTTCTGAGGACACGAGCTATAAGGAAAGTAGGCCCTGGAGGGGAGTCTACGTGGTGTGAGGGAACAGGCACGGACAGGAATATCAGAGGTTGGCGACCAGGGAGCAGGATGGGTTGGCCAGGAGATGGTTAAGAACAGCCTAGCAACTGTGATCCCCTGTCCACATCGTCATGTCAACCAGCCTTCCTTAAACATGTCTCCACAGTCAAATGAGAAAGGGGTGAGATCATTCTGGAATTAAAGAGGGCTCTAACCTAATGACTAGTGTCTCCATACGAGAAACAGAGGGGGGTTTGCATACACAGAGGCACGGAGGCCACGTAAAGACCAAAGCAGAGTTTGGGGTGATGCTTCTACAAGCTGGAGAATGTTGGGAGCCCTCTGAAGCTGGCAGGACCCAGGCAAGATCCTTCCCAGAGCTTTCAGAGGACAGTGGCAACACCTTGATTTAGGACATCTGGCCCCCAGAACCGTGAGAGATTACATTTCTGTTGTTCAAAGCCACCAGTTTATGACAATTCGTTACCACAGTTCCAGGAATCTAATTCACTCCCAGGCTGCACAGACAGGCCTAGGGCCCCTGCACAGCCTGACACCTGTTCTGTAGTTTGTATTTGCAGAAATAGCCTCCCTTGTTTGTTTACATATAGTCGACGGCTGCTTTTGCTTCCTATGGGCAGAATTGAATAGTTACAACCGACACATCCGTCCTGCAAAGCCTCAAATACTGACTGAGCGGCCCTTCACAGAAAAAACACAGCCACCCCTCTTCTAGGGAGGTGTTTAATCTGTGTGCTGGTTTGGGGCTGTCGGGGAGGGCACTGGTAATGAGAAGCTGTCCTTCATTAACAGACCACACAAAGCAGAGATTTGCTTTTTTACTTTGATTTCCATTTTTCATGAAGCGGGACTTTTTTTTTTTCTCTCTTTCTCTACCCTCAGAGGGAAAATATCAAATGTTCCAGACTAGTTTACAGAATTAGCGACGTTTAAAAGATTTAAGGAAGCGAAATGGTGTCCCGTCTGTTGAATCAATCAACACTGGGGCTGCTCGTGGGTGACAGTGTCGCTGTGAACAGTGGTTTTGTACATACTAATACTGCTGGTGGGGGTGTGGCTCCCTCAGCAAGCTTCTGTTGGATCTCAAAGTTTGGGGGAGTATGGTATGAATGGGGTTCTTTCCTCCAAAGGGGAGGAAAGGTCCTGATTTTCGGCTAGGATGTGAAGGAGACCAGCGTTGCCTGATAAGAGCTAAGGGGCAAAGCCACACAGGAGGTGGGAAGGAGACGCTGACCCTCCACAGCCAAGAGCACCTTCCGGTTCCCAGACTGTGTGAATTTTTGAGCCTCATCAGCCAGCTCAGGAAGGGAGCCATAGGACACTCAATTCTAAACATCGTTTTGCCCGCACAGGTTCAGAAAGCTTTCCATGTAGTAAGGAGAACAGAAACAGTGGCACGCTTAAGAGCAAAGCAGTTAGAAGAGCTTCACTTCTTTTTTGCTTTTGTTCTTTTTCCCAGTTTTCATCTCAATGGAGGCAATTTTTATGCCCTTTGCATATTCTACCGAGAAGCCTCCACCCCTTCCAGCCATAACTTCCTTTCCTTCCTGTTACGAATTTTCTTCCTAGATTTACTCTGCAGTCCCTAAAAATATCCATCCCGCATTATCTATTCACTCCATAATGCATACCATCCAAAGACAACAATTTTGCCAATAAACTGTTACTCTAATGAATAATTCATGGACCCTTCATTCTCCTGACATGAACAAATATACTTTCAAATGGGAGGAGTGTGGCTCTATTTTAGTGTTCAGTCCATTCCTTAACTTAATAATTTTTAAAGGTTTTTGTGATGTCCTTCCTCAGGTGAACTCCACAGGGAATAATTCTTGAAACTGTAATTAAAAGAAATAAACTGTGGCACAGAAACATAACGTGATTTATATACAGTGTGTCAAACAGTGACAGCAGAGTTTGGATGTGGGGGAAGGAGGCAAATCAGCCAGTGTTTCGGGGTAGAAAAAAATGTAGAGTTCTCACCTAATAAGAAGGCAACAGCAATAATTGTTTCAAACTCTGCCAACGGCCACGGCCGTCGTTTTCTCATATGTGTATGAACAGGGCGTGATGATAATGGTGATGATGAAATGATGGTAATAAATTACCCTCCCTGTGTAATGTAATAATAATATTATCTTTCCACTTTTTGAAGATTCTTGCTGTTGCACTAAGAGGTTTCTTTGATCAGGGTCTCTCGATCTTCGCGCTGTTGGTATCATGAGGCAGGTGACTATTGGTCCAGAGGGATGCTTTGTGCATTTGTAGGTTTAACAGAATTCCTGACCTCTTCCCACGACGTTTAGGAGTACTTGCCTCTCCAAGTTGTGACAACCAGAAATACTTGCAGACATGGCTGCATGTCCCCTGGAGGATATATAACGCCCTGGCTGGAAAATCCTGATATGCGTGATGAGTTACAACTTCAGCACATTCTCACAGGGTGGGGGAATTGCTGTCCCCATTCGTAAATGAACAGAAGTGCAGGGTAAGTGACAGAACCAAAATCCGATGCAGGGTTTGCTGTTACACAATGTCAATGTTACTTTGTTGCATAGAGTAATTCAGAGCGTCTGTTCATCTGCCTTCTCTTCCTAGATGATGTTTTTAGGATGTTGACATAGGCCCACTAGATAATCAATATTATCGTATTTTTTTTGTAGTGGTAACTTCAAATTCCTGAGACTTATTGTATATGGAAAGTAGAGCAGGGTAACCAAATTAATAATTGTTGTAACAATAGTGATAATAATGGTAACATTCTCCTCCTGTTCCCACTACTATTAATTGAACACTTTCTATCTGAGAAGCTAAGGATTTGCCCGGGTTCCCTGTTTAACTCCCATATCTGAGAGGACCTACTTTGTGTGTCCTTTAGTCCTAAGCAGTATGACTAAGATTTGGGTTTTCATTTTTCTTCTTTTCTCTGCTGCATCCTGGCACATAGCAAGAGCACCTTACAGGTTGACTTAATGGGGATCTGAGCTTTAAGAACAAGTTTACAGCTTGCTGAGGTGGTGGAGCTGTGAGTCAAGTCAAGGCCACCTGATCTCAGAGCCCCCATTGTCACCTACTGTGCCACTACTGGTCCCAGGGCTGCCCCCACTGAACTGGTGGGAGTGTCTTTCATGATTCTGCTTTTAGGTTGTATTTTCTCTTGCTGGTGATCATAGCAAACACACTCCCGTCTTACTCTGACTCCTGTGCTCACTTTTTCCCGCTCCCCTAGAATGTCTCCTTAATTTTGTCTAATTGCATTTCCATTACGAGGCTCAGCTCAATCCCAGCTGTCTCTGTACACTCCTCGCCTGGACCCCCGAGCTCTCAGGGCTTCCGGGATGTGTGTTCCACTGCCAGCCACCAGTGGGCGGGAGCTGGGCACAGAGCAGCATCCGGACCTCAGGTGCACATCTCCCTCTCCATGAAGTGTGTTCTTAGGAAAGCAGCTTACATTCCTGGAAACCTCAATCCTCAGCTCTCTGACGAGGAGGGTGATACTGCTCCTGTGTTCTCGGTTTGCTGTGAGGAGTCCATGGGGAGATGCGTAGTCCAGCCCTTGACACACGTGTCCTAACGAATGACCCCTAACGCTGCCTTCTCACTGTGGGACATGCCCTCGGATTGATTTACATATGTGTCCCTCATCTCCCCAACTACACTGTAGGATTATAGAAGGAAATTTCCTTCAGAGTGAATCTTTAATGTGCCATGAAATTCCACACGACATGTGAAACGGTGGCCAAGAGGCCGCCTCAGTGTTGAGAACATAATTTTCTCTCTTTATGTTCTGAACTCTGGTGTCTTTATCAATAACATGGAAGAGGTCACTTCCATTTACTTCGCTGTCCAGAAGGGCCATTGCAAATGGGTTTATTTATAGGGTAAGCAATCGGCCAGTGTGTTCCAAGCAGCTAAGCTTCAGAACTGTAATAACTCGTTATCAATCTGTCTCCACACATCACTGAAGTTCCGGGCTCCTTTGAATGCTGCCTTGCCCAGTGTCTTCTTTGATCTGTGAAATTTGGCTGAACTCGTAGCTTCAAGTGGGCTGATGGCTGAGACGCATCTCCAGGGATGATCACCACGTAAGAGAGATGTGTCCCTACAGAGAGCAGTTTCCAGGAGAGAGATGTGGACTCAGGGCCTGTCCTGCCCCCAGAGGCCGAGGTTCAGTGGCAAGAGCACAAATACACCACGTGTCTGCTGCAGGGTTTCAGTTTACCCAGATTTCACAGAATCTTGGACTATTCATGAAAAAAAGAAAGAAAAAAAGGAAGAAACCTTTGCGTGTTTTTAATGTTCTGTAAAATGAAGCACACGATTAGATGAGTTATAAATGACCTTTCATTTCATCTCTAGGATTCTGTATCCTGGAATCCTCATGCCTTGGTATGAACCAATAATTTCTTACTTTCCTGACTTCAGCTAAAATATCCCACAATAAATTGACCACCATAAAGTTTTCAAATCATATCAAAAAACCTGCTTTCCATATTCCCCTCAGCAGTTTCTAGTTATTTTTTTTATCCCCGATGCCCCACACATTTTCCTAATAAAGTATATAACAAAAGTAAATCTTCCCACTGGTGTGTTTACAGTGTGAAAGACATTGTTATTCTCACCATGGAGGTGGTGAATGAAAAATACATACTTCTCTGTCTCTGCGCACAACCACCCCTTTGATCCACAGCCTTTTATCAGCAAATCCGAAGTGCTACCTTCTGCAAATTAGCACCACCTCCTGAGAAATTGTGCCAAGTTCCATTAAATGTAATTAGCATTCCTGTTGTTTCCTTCGCATTGGAAAAGAAAAAAAAAAAAAAAGAGGAAAAACACCCTCTCTCTGAGTAACTCTGAACACACATCGTGCTAAGTTAGACCAACAGAGTCCATTGCAGGCTGGAAGCAGAAGATGGGAGATGATCTTGACATATAACAAGTTCACCTACATGGGGTCCGGAGTGGCAGGAATAAAACTTTTTTATTCTTGGATTTTTTAAAGTAAAGGTTTGGAGTTTAACAGCTGGCACGTTCTGAAGTGAAGGTTTTGGGAATGTGGGGAGATAATTAGCTCCCTCAATTTTAAGCTGACCTGCCATTGGAATTACAAAGCCAGAAACTCCAATATCCTAGAGCAGTTAATTTCGAAACGAAATTTTGCCCCCTGGCATATGGTTTCCATATAAAATAACAGTAAAACAGACAAACCAAAAACTACCTGTATCTGTTTTCCTTAGAATGTCATGGTAGAAATGACATTTTAATGCCCCGTAAGTATAAAGAATATGAGCTCAGAATAAAAACTAGTGCTTAATATCAGGCATACTTTATTGTCAGTAGTAGATAATAAAATCTCATTTAATTATAAGAAAAATCACATAATTATTTTATTATAATATAAAAATAAAAGAAAAAAATCATTACTGCTTTTCTCTTCTGTTTTATTGCACATTATACCTTGGACCATGGAAGCTTAGTCAGAGCAAAGCTGCATTCAGAAACCATTGTTCAGGGCGGCACCTGTGACTCAAAGGAGTAAGGCGCCAGCCCCATATACTGAAGGCGGCAGGTTCAAACCCAGCCCGGGCCATACTGCAAAAAAAAGAAAAGAAACCATTGTTGGATGAATCTTGGAGCCAGTGTCAAGAACAGGTCCCTCTAAAACTCATTCACTTTCATGCTGGCAAATAGAATTCAGAAACAAGCGGACGTGTGAACGTATCTTCGCTGAATGGTTCTGAAAGGAAGATGCTGGTGTCCAATGTTTTGTGTGAAATTGAGTTCAATTTGACTGGTAATTTTTTTTTCCTCTGCAAAGCCATTTTGTCTTTTTATTTCTCGCCGCCTTCTTTGTATTTCGGCATTTGTCATTTCAATTACAGGAGTACATACTATTTTTACACTTTGAATGCAATTTTCAGAAACAGCGGCAAGAGAACAGTAGCGATATTAGGAGATGATAGTTAAGACTGAGAATGGCTTCAGGAGGGTGGAACAAATTCAGGACGTTTTTTATTTTAATCATCTATAAAGAAACTAATTCCATGGCCCCATCTACAGTTAAATCCCACTTACAGCACAAAGCATCATAAAATGGAATAAAGTAATATTCCTTAGCACAGCGTCGTAACTATTATGTTATACAAGTTAAATAACTTCAGCGGGTCTGCTGGCTTCTCTCGGAGTTGAGGATGAGTGCTAGATGGGATCCACCCTGGGTCACACTGACAAACAGAGTGAAATACAGATGATCTGGTCTTTCGAGAAAGAGTTGGGACGGTCGCGGGGAGCTGTGAGTGGAGGTTACTTTATTACACAAATATTGATTGAGCACCTCCTTGGGGTGGATGCAGGATTGTGCATGAAACACGAATCCTTGGGTTTTTAGGAACTGCGTCCTTCCCCTGGCAAAGTCAGTGTAACTCTTTGCGATTGAACTAACATGGACTCTTTCCATTATTCATGATGGAACTTCCACCTGAACTGGGTTAAAAATGGGGTAGTGGTGGCATTTCTTAGACCTCACGATCCAGAGAAGGACATGATTGGAGCCAGTAATGGAAAGGTGACTGTCTTCCCGCCCTCCGCCTCTCCTGTGTGCCATGTTGGTTGTAGGCATTCATCGCTAATGAAGACAGACTTTTTGTACATAGAAGTGGGGGATGAGAAGGAGGAGGAACAGAAGCAGCACTGGGCTTTTGTTCTCACAGCCTTATAGCGAATCCGCTCAGCTGTTCATTTTGTTCCAGATTGTGCTGTGTTCTGAGGGAGCATTCTAGATCCCATAACACTTTCCCCCTTGCTAGCAGAGGACGAACCTTGCTTATATATTCACAGATCCACCTCTCTCGGCCACATTTCTATGACCCTGGAGAACCGGATCATATTCCCAGTTGGAGTGGAGAAAGGAGTTAATTTGTTCCACACCAGACCTAATACTCTCCCTCCCCTTGTAGACATTTCGCTCCAGAAGCCAGACTGAAGCCCCTCGCTGGAGATGGCCTAAATGTCTGGGGACTGGGCATCTGACCTAAACGAACCCAGAATCATGAAAAAGAATAGGTTTAGACTTCACTTCTGAATTAGTGTGTTGCATTGTACTCAATGCTCATATTGTTTAAGCTAGTTTGAGTCTGGTATTCTAATTCTAATTAATAATCATCCCAGGACAGCAGGGGAAATAAAGCTTTCCTTGGCTGACTCCTGGAGGAATTGAAAAATTCTAAAGAAGGAAGTATATTGTCTGCTTGGACTTGAATCCTGTGGAAGAAATATGGAGGGCTACATTTTCTAGGTCTGAGTCCAGACCTAGAGGTGCCCGCCCCCTTCACTAGGACCTGTGATCCCACCCAAACACATGTATGGTGTGAACCTTGGCCCAAGACTGAACAGTTCAATTGCAGGGATGAGGAAGCTGAAAGGGACGAATCACTCCCACGGCATTTTATTTGCTTGTGCCTTACTGAGGTATAATTTCATATCCCAAAGTGTACTCATTACAAATGTACGATTCAACTTTAAGTAAACTTGTAGAAGTGCAAGCAACAACACGATACTAGTTCAGAATAGATTCCCTCTCCCAACAAGTTACCCTGTTCCTGTCTGTAGTCAGACCTGATAGCAGCCTCCATGTGAGTCAGTCAGAGACTTGCTTTTTCTCTCCAGATTTTCCTTTCCTGACATTCCACATAAATAAAGCTGTATAATCAATGAGATTCTGCACGTAGCTTCTTTAACTTAGCAGAATGTTTTTGGGGTTCATGTACACCAATGCATACTCGGCTCAGGAGTCGGTTAGTCTGTTTCTCTTTTGTTAACATTCCACTATACAGATACGTTTTAATTTCTCCATCACCCATTTATCATTGGATACTTGGATTACTTGCAGATGTGGGCTATGAGGTATAATACTGTTCTAAACATTTGTTTCTGAGTTCTTATGTGGTCATTTGTTTTTACTTGAGTGGATACTTGGAGAGTGGTATGGCTGGGTGCTATGGTAAGTTTAAGTTGAACTTAAGAAAACATCACACTGTTTTCCAAACTGGCTCTCAACCTGTTACCTTCCTACCAGCAACACAAAGGTCCTCATTGTGCCACATTTGGAGCAGATTTTGGTATTGCCTATCTTTTGAACTCCTGCCATTCTAGTGGCAATGTAGTAGTATCTCATTGTGGCTTTAACCTGCACTTTCCGAATGTATTTTCTTGTGCCTTTTTTTTTTTTTTTAGACAGAGTCTTATTCTGTTGTCCCTGAATAGAGTGATAGAGTGATATGGCATCACAGTTCACAGCAACTTCAAACACTTCAGCTCAAGTGATCCTCCTGCCTCAGCTTCCCAAGTAGCTGGGTCTACAGTTGCCTGTCACAATGCCCAGCTAGTTTTGTTTGGAGGTTTTTTTGTTGTTGTTTGTTTATTTGTTTTCCTATTTTTAGTAGAGATGGGAGCCTCACTCTTGTTCAGACTGGTCTTGACCTCCTGAACTCAAACAATCCATCTGCCTCAGCTTCTCAGAGTGCTAGGATTACAGGCATGAGCAGCCGTGCCCAGCCGGTGCCTGGTCTTTTAAATAACTTTGTTTACCGTGCAACGGGCCTGAATAATTCTTGAGGAGTCTTACGTCTCCATTAGTAATTCCTTTTCCTTTGTGAATTGGCAAAAGTATAGATAGAGGGGCCGAAGTGGGAGGAAACCCCCACCCCCACCTTCACATGCAATAGGAGATGTGGGCCATTGAGCCCCCACTGCACTGGTACGTGCATAGAGCTTCTGGGCTAGTTGTGGCAGGATGGCATACATGAGGACGCAGAACTGACGGGCGAGTAATCGTGTCTGTGGGTAAGATACTCATTGTCTGAGAACTCCGCTTTGCAGAATGTCAGATCTGGACGCCTCCCCCACCCTGTGGCTGTGCCCCTCCACGGTGGAGCCTGAAGCTGCACGGTGCCCTGTAAGTTCCAGCTTTCTGAGGTTGCCTCTCCCGGCCACACAGCAGCTGGTGTCATTTCTTTTGTCTTTTCATAAAATGACTTGCTCTCTCACAGAGTAAAGCTAGTCTCTGCACGTGTTTCTCAGCTGGGGTGCAATACTCTGTGCCCTCTGGGAAAAGGCAGCTGAACGGATCCAGGATTATACATTTGCTCCCCTGAGCATGGGAGAGCCCAAAGAGACACAGACGGATTTCTCTGTCGCATAGATTTTCAAACCTCCAAAGCTCTGATGGCAGAAGACTAAGGACTTGCGGGTCGAACACTCAGCAGCCGTGAGATGCTGGTGTCAGTTCATTCTGCCACATAATCAAGATGGACCTCAGCCAGCAGAAGCTGCCGCAAACAGACCACTGGGGTGGTTAAGAGCGTGCACTTTCCATCAGATTTCTTCACGTGGAATCTCAGTGCTGCCTGCTGCATGTGTGACTTTGGACAAGCTGCTTAACCACGCCAAGCTTTGGTTATCTCAAATGTAAAATGGGATTAATAACAACACTTGGCTCTTAAAGTCGTTGATAGGATTAAATGAGATCACACGTGTAAAGTGCTTAGCACCGTTCTACATTTCTTTAGTGGTTCTAATTTTCATGTTATATTTGATTTTACGTCTTTGGCACTTGAAAGAAAGCTGGACAAAAAGCATGTACTTAGTGACTAAGATTTAATCGCATGGTTGAGATATCCATTCATTCATATGGTAGTTAGTTATGTCGAACCTACATGAGTCAGCAGTTGTTCCAGATCACGGGTCAACAGATACTGGCTTTCAGGAAAAAACCAAGTCCTCCGCTTGGTTTTGCTGGAAGGCAGTCACATGTCTCTGTTCATCTACTGTCTATAGCTGCATTTGTGCTACCAAGGACAGGTTGAGTGATTGTGAAGAGAACGTGTGGCCAAGCCAGCTTAAAATGTTTACTCTTTCACCCTTTACCAAAAAGGTTTTCCAGTCCTTGTTCCCAATACTAAGAATAAAATTGTGACCACATGGGTGATATTTCCGCTCTCGTCATAGTCAGGATGAGACAGACTCTAGACATACATGGAAACACACTCGCCCACAAAGTTATACAGAAAATATCTGGGGTACAAAGTGTAATGTACAAAATAATATCAGAGAGAGGAGCCAGGGATGGGAGGGAGAGGAAATTTGTTTGGGGGAGGGGTCGACTACAACTTGAACTTTACCTTAAAAATGTAAACAATGTAACTTAAACATGTGTGCCCTCATATGAATCAGAGATTTTAAAAAAAGAATTTAAAAAGGTTCCTATTTAAATGTCCTAATCTCAGATTAGAATTTCAAAGTATCACCTTAGTAATTTATGGATGAAATAGTTTCCAATAGAAAAATAAACACTTGGCTCAGCACCCATAGCTCAGTGGTTAGGGTGTTGGCCTCATACACCAGGGCTGGCAGGTTCGAACCCAGCCCAGGCCTGCTAAACAACAGTGACAAATGCAACAAGAAAATAGCTGGGTGTTGTGGTGGGTGCCTGTAGTCTCAGCTACTTGTGAGGCTGAGGCAAGAGAATTGCTTAAGCCCATGAGTTTGAGGTTGCTGTGAGCTGTGACTTCACAGCACTCTACAGAGGGTGACGTTAATTTAATGACTCTGTCTCGATTAAAAAAAGAAAAAGAAGATAAATAAACACTCATTGTCCCATAGAGCTTCATTGAGCACAATCAACCCTCCACTCTGGTTGCAAATAAATTCAGATGTGGTATACGACACAGAGCCAGTTCGGGGCATCCATGCAGCATTATAAAGCTGAGCAGAGACCACCTGGCACTCTCTGACGGGCACACGTTTTTGCCCCTGAGTAGGTGTTTCCCACATAGAGAGAACAGTGAGAGCAGCACTGCTTCCAAGGAAAGGGCAGTTGAATTTGCGGCCCTCTCCAGCCTGCTCAATTATGAGAAAGATGAAATCCAAAAGCATCAGTTCTGCAAACAAATGAGTAAAGACCCCCCAAGCCCTCAAGAGCAGCGAAGGAGGACTAAGTGGCATCCCAACACACAGAAGTGGCAAATGCTTACGATGACGGAGACCCTGGCTTGATCGTTATGGAGTCTAGGAACAAAATACCACAAGTGACCCATGGTATTCACATACACATTTATGAGTGCATGTACCAATAAAAACATAAGTAAGTAAGTAGGTCAGGGATGCTGTGTAAGTTTTTTACCTTACATCGTATTTTCAGTTGTTTTCACAGTGGCCACCTTTTGTAGAGCAACTTGCTTGCTGTGACTGCCACTATCCAAGCCAATTGCATTATTAACTAGATTGTACCAAGAAGTGGGGTGCTGCCACAAAATTCCAGTACAGGGGTCAGTGAACCTTTCCTATTAAGAGCCAGATCATTAATATTTTAGATTGTGTAGGCCCCACGGTCTCAGCAGCAGCTACTCAGTTCTCCTCTTGCAGTACAAAAGCGGCCATGGAGAATGCATAAGTAAGTGTGGCTGTGTGCCAATAAAACTTTATTTACAAAAGCAGGCAGGATCTGGCCTCTGGGTTGTGGTTTGCAGCCCCTGTTCTAGTATAGCTTTTCTCTTGCAGGTGTGTTCCGAAGATCAACTGAGGGGCATCTGCTGTGCTTTCTTTCTTGTCCTATTGACTTAGAGTCTGTGGGAGTCAAGACCAGCAATGTGCACTTGTAGGACATAAGACAACTTCACAGACAGTGTACGTATTAATATTAATAGGAGGTTATGCTGCTGTTTACAAGTAATCCCCAGAATCTCAATGATAGCCAAACAAAAGTTGGTTTCTTGCTCATGCAAAGCCGACCAGGTGTCTCTTTGGGGCAGCTGCTCTCTACGCAGTGACCCACTAATTCCGTTTCCCTAAAGGCAACTTTAGTTGCTGGAAAACACAGCCTTCTGGTTTGACATCACTGAGAAAGACCAAGAATAGAAGGTTTTATGGTTTTACAATAATTATGAAATGAATAAGTCACTAGCAATTGGGGCATAGCTCATTGCAAGTATAACCTGCCCATGTACCATAAGGAGAGAGGAACTGGCTATGGCTCAGCACTAAAAGATTTTTTATTTATTTGATCAGTTGATTTGATTGATCTGTTGATAGACTGATAATCATAAGTAAGCCATCTGATGCATCCTCTAGTAAAGAATCTCTCTTTGTGATATTTATGGGGATATCTTGTTTGCATTACCAGAATTTAGCTGGTTATCCAAATAACTGAAATCTAAAAGAAAAATTACTTCCTAGACCAGCGTTTTTCAACCTTTTTTATTTCATGGCACCCTTGAACCTACAGTTAAATTTACGTGGCACACTTAAATTATGTTGATTAAAAAAAAGAGTAAAAGAAAAATATATAGTTATTGTGCTTTGAACTTTTTTTGAAAATAATTTAACTAGTGATCCTTTAAAATTTTTTACGGTACACCTCAAATTGTCTCACAGCACACCAGTGTGCCGTGGCTCACCATTTGAAGCTCACTGCTCTAGACCTGGGGGCAGACACTCCTTACCATATCATATTCTTGAATCTGATGTTGAAAGCCATGGTCAGCGTTGTTAATCACATTCCTGACCTCAGGGTGTATTTCTGTACTCAAAAGTGAAGCCCATTCTTACATACCAAATGTGTTTTGGCCACCACATTAGGCACACCTGTCATTCCACAAGTTATGTCTAATGAACACGCTTCATTACTTTCTGTACTGATCTAGTTGGTCGACTTTCCTGATTTGGTTAACAAGACCATAAATAATAATCCAGCCTCGCTTTGTTTATGGTTCATGATACTGGCCCATTATAATTTTCTGTGGCAGCACATATGGTCAGAGATAAACTAACTAATAAAACTGCCACAAGGGGGATAGTTCTGCTTTTATTTTTATGACTGTTTCCTTAATCTGATACATAATTAATGTACAAGGCTCAACTTTTTTCTTTTCTTTTTTTTTTTTTTTGGCCAAATCCCAGTCTATCTGATATATTCTAAGATATTATTTTTTTTATGCATTTAAAGACAGGAGAGTGGATGAAACTGTAGCTTTTTATCTGTATGAAAGGACACTTGAACAGGATTTTTTTTTTAAAAAAAGAAAACACTTACATTTAAACTACCTTTGTTACCAGGATTCATTTCCTTTTAAAGTGTAAAGTGATTTCTAGGTTGAGACATTCTCAACGAATCCCCCTTCCCTTACCTCAGAGAACACAATTTTGAAAACCTCCTTGGAGCGTAATTTCCTCTGCCTTCCGTCTCCCTCAGTGATTTGCTCCATCCCCACAATTTGGCCTCCACTTGAGCTGATTTATAACTCACCAAAATCTGTGGGAGAATTTGCCAAGCTGCAGACCAATTAATTCTGTTTGCTGCTGGGCCTGTCTGTTAGGTACTGGTGTTTCCATTGCGTCAAGACGTTTTCAATTTAATGCGCACACGTGGCTCCCTTTTGTTTTTCTTAAGGACTGAGCTGACCACAGGGGGATAATTCCAAGGATAACAGCAAAAAATTCCTTTGAGGGGTGCTGTCCCTCATTTGTATATATAACTCTGAAAAAAATATTTACCATTTCCCCAGGTATTTTACCCAGAGACTACATCTCTCAAAGAACAATCTTCTGCTTTCCCCATAACAACCCTAAAAACCACAGTGAATATCGTGCCGTCCATTTTTTTTTTTGCTTTACAACTCCATAATGATTATGTTATAATAACAATAGCTGATCAATAATAGCAACTGTTCATGTACCAATTACTGTATTCCAGATGATCTTTTAGTGTGCCTTACATAGATTAACTCTGTAAGTCCTTATGTAATTCTATTAGGAGGGTATTATTACTCTTCGCATTTTTCAGAAAGGTTAAGTAAGTTACAGATGCCATATGACCAGAAAGGCACAGTCTCTGGGAGCCTGTAAGGGTGGGACACTCCTCTGATCAAATGCAGGGCAGAGCCAACCTCCACCAGCCTAAAGCCATGTTCTCAGAAAGGATACACCATGTTTATGCACTAGTATTGATTTATCTGGTGGAACCCTTTGATTTTACTGGGTAGTACTTCATAGGCCGAAAGACGAGGTGACACTAAGTATAGTGACAACGTTTTCTTCCCCTTTCTGTAAAAGATGAGATGGTTCCCTGTGGTGTTAGAAAGGACTGCGAAAGATTTACTTGGGGACAATTATCTTCTCCCTCACTCCCCCACTCCACTTCTACTGTGAGTTATTAGGATGAAGAAAAAAAAAGACAGAATATTTGCTTGAAGGTGAAAATATTTAGGCAACATATTACCACAGGGAAAGTTTATTTTAAGCACCAAGGTTAAAAGAAGCATGTGTCAGGTTTCAGGTTTTATGCTTAGAACTCATCGCACTGCTGTAAAGTATAGGCTGGCAAACTTTTCCAATAAAGGGCCAGATAATAAATATTTCAGGCTTGTGGACCATACAGCCTTTGTCACAACTGCTCTTTGCAGCAACAGAGAAAAGGTGTCCTAGGCAATGCATGAACAAATGAATGTGGGCACGTGGGCACTGACGGTAAATATTTGCAGCATCAGGCAGTGCCATAGATTCCTCCATTGGCCATAGTTTACCGACCCCATGCTGTAAAGGAATCGCTGGGCACTTGGAGATAGGCTTTCTCTCCTGCCCTGCCACGTGCCAGGTGGACAGCCTTGTGAAAATCTTCCAACCTCTTTGGATCACCATTTCTTCAGATGTTAAATGGGCAAATTGTTACTTAGCTATGAGCATAGTCATGGGAAGGGCATGTGTGAAGCACCGGATTCTGTGAGAGAAATTCTGTCTTGTCCTTCTCTGCTCTTTCTAAATTCCCTTTTCTCCAGTTCCTTGCTCCCTTCTGCCATTTTGTTAATAACAAAGTTAATTATGGTTCCCTGTGAATTTTAGAGTGCTTTTAAGATTTTCGTTATGGGCAGCACCTGTAGCTCAGTGGGTAGTGCTCCGGCCACATACACTGAAGCTGGTGGGTTGGGGCCTGGCCCAGAGCTCAAAAAGAAAGAAAAAAGAAAACCACTTTCCCAGCTAAAACGATGACAACTGCAACAGAAAAATAGCTGGGCATTGTGGCAAGTGCCTGTAGTCCCAGCTACTTGGAAGGCTGAGGCAGGAGAATTGCTTAAGCCCAACAGTTGGAGGTTGCTGTGAGCTGTGAGGCCGACGCCATGGCACTCTACCGAGGGTGACATAGTGAGACTTTGTCTCAAAAAAAAAAAAAAGAAACAAAAAGATATTTGTTATTCCAGTATTAGAAAAGCAGCCCCCCTTCCTCAAGGAGAACTTTCCAAGTCACCGTATGTAAAGGTATTTCTTGTATAATTGCTAGGAAAAGAAAGACTTCAGTCATAAAAATTTAGGAAGGATGCGATTGAATTCATGTGAACAGAGACCGTGAATGGCGAGCAGGGTGGATTCCTCTGATCTGACCCGCACAGCATGTATCACTAGATGCTCGGAATCTCCCTCACTGATTACTAAATGAGGCTGCAGAAGCTGGTCCATGGCTGTTCTTCATTCACTGCCAGTCATTTGTGGTTATCTCATAGGGTGAAAGCTATTAGATGGATTTGACCTACATACACAGTTTTGGTGTCAGATACTTGGAGTTTTCCTCAGGTTATAAGCTGTCTGAAGCTGCAGTAGAGGTGACACTTGACCCCCACCTGGGAGAGGCGTGCCCACTTTTCTAAAGGGACTTTAGCTTGAATTCTGAGGCCACCAGAAAAGACCAGAGAGTGCAAATAATCTTCCTTTCTCTCTAAAACAGCAGTTCTAAACCTGTGGTGGAGACCCACAGGAACTGAATTAAAGGGTCGCAGCATTAGGAAGGTTGAAGCCACTGCTCTAAAGCCTCCTCGCTTCATGAAACCTTCTCACATTGAAACCTGACGAGCTAGTTCACTTTCTTGGCTCCAAAAGGCATAGCAACAGCTGAATTTCTACCTTCTAACCTTATTCTGATGGTTTTTGCTCTTTGCTGGATATTTTTTACTGAGGTCTTCCCCTGGAAATTGGGGGATAAGAGACAGTCCAAACATGTCCCCATGCAAAGAAGGAAACCCACTTCAGACTCACGCAAGCAAAAGGGAAGCCTTGGTGAAGCAGGGACTGGGGAGGCGTCAGCACCCTGGACAGCAGCGGTTTCTTCTCTCTCTGTAGGTCACGGCCACCCCATTTGTCTCTTGGCACTTTGCCTCAAACCCCTCTAAATGTCTCTCCGTATCTTTGTGTTACTGGATTCTTTATGTCAGTTGCCTTTCAGCTGAACATTCTGTGTCTTCCAAGGCCACAAAATCATAAATTATTTTCACTGGGGTTCCTTTGCCATGTGCTTCCCCCAGTAGAGTCTAAACTCATGGAGAACAAAGATTCACATAGAAAAACTCGGCACACATAGTGGGCATATGGCAATAGTTTTGAATAAATATAAGTATCAGTGGGAGAATGATACCCCTAAGTTCACATTTCCTAGGAGAGAGCATTAAATTGACCCAGTCACACCTTGTCCCATCAGTGGAAGCACATGGGTTGAGTCACACAGGACAGCCACTTCATCTGGGTGCCTGTGCCAGAGGGGAGGTGGAACTGGTCCGTTTTTTCCCTTTACAGACGCTAGCTGTTAAGGGCTATGAACACCCCCAGATGACTGCCAGTGTGCTGTGCTGTGAGTTTGCAGAGGGTTGTGAGGGAGGAGTTGATCACAAGTTAGGATGAAGAAACAGGAGTAATTTTTTTACTCTGAAGTTTTGTACTAGTGCCTGAGACCACTGGGCACCATGGAAGTAAAAGATTTTTGTTTATTTTTCACTGTAAAACGGTAAAAGTTTCATGGAGTCAGTGCAAACTTTAACTCTACTTATTCCCTTTTATTTCATCAATACTTCTGAATAAAGCGTGTGTGTGTGTCTGTGTGTGTGTTTGTGTGTGTGTGTGTAACCCAAGCTAGGGCGTAGGCTGACTGCTAGAATAAGATTAATAAAGATTGTGGAGAATTTTCCATCTTCTTTCAGTGTAATTCAGCAAGGAAGTACTTATTGCTGTTGTGTGTGGTTTGGGTGCCAGCGATATTGGGTTTTTGCTCTCATGGAACCGCCATTCTAATGGAAGAATAGTTTAAAAGAGATAGAGAATGAAGAAGCAAAGGAAGGATCAAATTTTGGACTGCAATGACGATGTCATGACGGAACTTAGATGGGAAGGTGTAAACTGGAGTGACTATTAAATGGCACGTGTGTCCAGAGGTGGCACGAAGCCTGGGATGTGGGGCCATGTGGATAAAGACGCAGGATTGGTGAGAAGAGCCTGGATGCATGAAGGCAGAGGTGAAATCACTGGTAGAAAGCGACTGGTGTGTTTGAATGACAAAAAATGAGTAGCATGGGCTGGAATGATCCCCATAGTCTAGGAGGTAGGTCAAGGAACGCTGACTTACTTACTCATGGCAGAGGGCTTGGATTTCAGTCTCAGCTCAACTGAAAGACCTTGGCGTGACCTGAGAGAGAAGGAAATCATCTCATTGACAATTTGCTGGTATTTTCTGGAGCATAGAATGAAGAGAGAAAGAGTGAAGGGAAAGGAGTAAGATAAGGTTATGTCAAAAGTCCCAGAAATAGAAAATAGTAACTACAGTAGATCTACAAACTCATAGCACGGCCCAGGGTGTCCATGGTATAGAGTCTTCACCTCCCCTGCACTGGCTACCTGCAACTCATCTCATGTTCAAATATTAGCCAAGTGGTTTGAGACTGGCACCAGGCGTGTGCTGTATAGCAATCCTTAAAGTCTTATCTTTTAATAAACAATATGGTAACACTGATTCCTACATGGGTCAAATGTACAGGTCTTAACCACATGGGTGTACACAAGGAGATATGAACCCCCAAACCTGCTTATGAATTCTTTGAAGTTTTTTTTCTTTTTTTTATTAAGAATCAGGGTGATGGAGAGCTATAGAGTTTGAGCTTTTAGAGTCAGAACAACCTTGGTTCTAAATTTCTACATCTCTTCCTGCCAACTCAGAAACTTAGACAAGATCCTTAACATCTGAGTGTGTTTCATTGTTACTAATTAACAGTAGAATTAATGCTTACTCATGGTTATTACTTAATAATAAGCCTAATAATGAGTACTTGGTGCCAGAAGAATGTTTGATACTTTATGTATGTTATCTCTTTGAAGCATTAAAATAAATAAGTGATATGCGTATTGATGCCCCACTCTGCAGATAAGGAAATTGAGCCCTACATTAAATAACATATTTGAAATATATGGTAAATAGAAGAGTGCCCGTAGAGTTTATCTGTTCAATCCCCCTGACAGTGGGATATTATGGGATATTATGGGATATTATACGGAAGCACTTGGCACAGTGTCAACCACAGAAAAAGTGCTTGATAAGTTTCATGTTGTATCTCTCTCTGCAGATTTGAAATATTTATGACCACAGAATTAATTCTAAGGAAAGTAAATTGAAGGAGGTGTTTGTGTGTAATTTTTTTCTCCTCCTGATTCCACTGTACCCTTAAGCATTTTCACGTTTGTGTTTAATCACAGAATCTCAGCCATGATGTTTCTGACAGGTAATTTCCTTAATGCAGTTGACAGAGATGGATTGCATGGAGGTCCACTGGGTTCCCTGCTTTTGTCTGCAGGTGATGAGAACTAGATTAGAGCTATCAGGGTCTAGTGCCTCCAATAATATTGTGTCCTAATAATTCTCATGATAATATGTATCATCTTTGTGGACACACACATTCTTAGCCAGATGGGATAAACCAGTTTGCACGAAACACTGCCACTTTTATTGCACGTTGAGAAACATCTGAGCTAATATTTGTGTCTCGGAATCATAAATCAGTTTAGTCCTGGGAGATAGGCCTAATCATGCAGTTTATCTTCAACTACATTGTTTTTTTGTTCCTTGTGCTACCACCGAAAGTGTTAAACGACGCACACAAATGCCGAGATACTGAATTTCTTTTTAGATTGTAACGTCTTTACACTGGCATGCGAAAACCTGAGCATTGATCAGATGCAGGGACTTGGTGAGCAAAAGAGATCTGGACTTGGTGGCACCCGGATAACAAGAAATCCAATCCGTTCTTGAGCAAAGATACCAATGCCCAGGTGACCCATGCCCTGGACCTTTCTGTCCCCTATAGCTTGATGGTACAGATGAAGAGAACACAGAGGATCTTTGATACTCCTGGGAAGCACAGATGCTACTATTTTACAGAACACTCTTTACTTTCCTTTGGGGGTAAATGATTGCATATATATATACACACCCACACATACATATATACACATGTACAGTTTCAAAGGAAGTTCCCAGATATCATGTAACTTGCCTCTAAATACATAAACATGTATCTAAAAAAGGAAATATTATTCTAAGTGAAACCATGACATCATTAGTACAACTAACTGCATTAACTTAAACCTATTCTACCATCAGATAGCCAGCCAATATTAAAATTTACTCAGTAGTCCCCCAAATATGTTTTATAACTTCAAAAACTATAACTCTTGAGTCACTTTGAGTTATTGAAATTATCTGTGAGAAGAGAAGGAACAGGTGGCATAAGACGGGGTAGGAATACATAATTTAAAGTGTTTTTTCCCTTTACAGAGCATCTGTTCTTTCTTAACCTTTCTGAGAGAGTATCAATCACTTAAAATATTGTGTGAAATCTTGAAAAGGTATATGCGTTTAATTTGGTACTAAAGAAAGCCCTTTGAAAATTAAACAAAACACACATGGTTCTCTAAAAAATAATATTTGTAAGCAGTTTTCCTAATGGTGAAAAATTGGAAACAACTTAAATCTCTGACATAGATAATTGGCTAATTTATGGTGGTCATTTTGGAAAATACTCACAATGTATTATCAAGTAAACAAAGTAGATTGCGCAAATGCATGGGCTGAATCACAGCACTTCAAGGCTTAGTTCACATGGAGAGGAAAAATCTTGAGGATATATCTATCTATGTGCTAACCATGGTTATCTCTCAACAGTGAGACTATAGATCATTTTTATTTCATTTAACTTTTACCTGTTTTCCACGATGTCTGCACGGTAATTGTGTTAAAGAATTTTGAATAATTGGCTGACTCTGCAAGAGAGGCATCGTCTAACTGGAAAGGAAACCAGAGGTATAAACGTGATGGAGTGAGACACCCCCAGGCCTGTGGATTCCTCAGAGCCTCCTTGAAACAGGCCTTGCTGTAGAGCTGCAGAAGTTAATGTAGGTGCTCTAGGCTCACGGGGAGAAACCATAGTCTTCCTAAATGTCCTGTGGCTTTCTAAGGCTTGAATTAAAATGTTCTGAGATTGTGTGAATAGGGCTTTCTTAGAAACCTTAGAGTTAAAATTTGCATTGCAATTAAAATGCCATTTGGAGGAAGCTTTTAACTGCGTGTTCCTGAGGTCTGATATGGACCCTAACTGAGGTTATGCAGGAAGGAAAGGGGTGTGTGTGTGTGTGTGTGTGTGTGTGTGTGCGCGCGCGCGCTTTTCGCTTTTCTCTCACTCTATTCTCTGAATGTTATTCTATACTCTAAGCAAATAACATCCGATCATGCTGAAGACTTACCTAATGTCTGGGAGAGACATTTACTTCTATATATTTTCACTGCATTCACTTCTCGACTTCTTGTGACTTCATGCATTTAAATCTTTCATCAATCTGGAATTACTTTTTGTGTATGTTGGGACATAGGGGTACTGTTTTGTTCTTTTGCATGTGACCATCCAATTTTTTCAGCAACTGTTTATTGAATAAGGATTCCTTTCCCCAGTGTATGTTATTCTCTGTTTTGCCAAAGATCATTGGTTGTAAACTATGGTTTTATTTCCAGGTTCTCTGTTCTGTTGTAGTGAGGTCAAGTAACGTGATGCCTACAGATTTGTTCTTTTTGTGTATGATTGCTTTGGCTATTCAGGGTTTTTTTTTTTTTTTTTTGGTTGCAAATGAAATTTAGGATTATTTTTTTCTACTTCCATAAAACAAAACATTAATATTTTGATAAGAATTGCATTGAATTTGTAAATCACGTTTGGCAATATGAACATTTTAACAACATTGACTTTGCCAATCCATGAGCAAGAAATGTTTCTCCATTTGTTTGTGTCATCTGCGTTTTTTTCCATCAGGGTTTTATAGTTCTCCTAGAGATCCTTCACCTCCCTGGTTAAGTACATTCCTGGGTATTTTATTTCCTTTGTTGCTATTTTGAATGTTATTGAGTGCTTGATTTGACTCTCAGCTTGATTATTATTCATGTATAGAAATACTATTGATTGGCGTACATTGATTTTGTAACCTAAGACTTTGCTGAATTGCTGAAAAGAAAGAATCTTTTCAATCAATTCTAGGAGTGTGTTAGTGGAATCTTTAGGGTTTCCTGGATACAAGTTGATATCATTGGAAACACAGGAATAGTTTGACCTCTCTTTCCTGATTTGGATGCCCTTTATTTCTCTCTCTTGTCTCATTGCTCTGGCTGGAACTCCCAATATTCCGTTAAATAGAAGTATTCAACCTTATCTTATTCCAATTCCTAGGGGGAAGGCTTTCAACTTTTTCCCATATAGCTGTGGGATATTGGCTGTGGGTTTTTTGTATATGGCTTTTATAATTTTGAGGTGTGTTCCTTCTCTACGTAATTTGTTGAGTGTTTTTTGTCATGAAAAGATTCTGGATTTTATTGAATACTTTTTCTGCATCTATTGAGATAATCATATGTTTTTTGTTTATGTGGTAAATCATGTATATTGATTTGCATGTGCTGAACCCACCTACTATCCCTAGGGAAATGCACTTATCATAATGAGTTATACTATTTATGTGTTATTGATTTAAGTTTGGAAATTTTTTTTTTAGTATTTTTGCATCTAAGTTCATAAGGGATATTGGTCTGTAGTGGGTTTCTTCGTTGTTGTTGTTGTAGTTGTTGTTTTCTTTCCTGGCTTTGGTATCAAGGTGATACTAGCTTCCTAGAATGAGTCAGGGAGGATTCCCTACCTTTTTTATTCTTTTCCTTGAGACAGAGTCTCACTTTGTCACCCTTGGTAGAGCATCATAGCTCACAGCAACCTCAAACTCTTGGGCTAAAGTGATTCTCTTGACTCAGCTTCCTGAGTAGCTGGGACTACAGGTGCCTGCCACAATGCTTGGCTGTTTTTTAGAGCTGGGGTCTTTCTCTTGCTCAAGCTCGTCTTGAGCTCCTGAGCTCAGGCAATCTGCCCGCCTTGGCTTCCCAGAGTGCTAGGATTATAGGCATGAGCCAATGCATCGCACCACTTCCCTACTTCTTGATGTTATGGAATAATTTCTGTAGAATAGGTACTAGTTCTTCTCTGTAGGCTTTTAGGATTTGGATGGAATCCATCTGTCTGGTCCGGGGTTTTTTATTGTTGTTGTTGGGAGATATTTTTATTACTACTGCAATTTTGCTGCTCGTTATTGACCTGTTCAGGATTTCTATTACTTCCTGATTCAAATATGGAAAGTTGTATGTTTCTAGGAATCTATCCATTTTCTCAAAGTTTTCTAATTTGTTGGAGTACATGTATCTGTAGTACTCGTGAATGATATTTTATTTTTTATTTCCATGGTATCAGTTGTAATCTCTCCCTTTTCATTGATGATGGAGCTGAACCGAGTTTTTACTCTTCTATTTCTGGTTCATCTGGTTAGTGGTCTATCAATTTTGTTTGTTTTCTATGAACCACATTTTTTTCCATTGATCTTTGCATTGTCTTTTCGGTTTTCATTTGATTTAATTCTGCTCTGACCTTCATTATTCCTTTTCTTCAGCTGGCTTTGGGTTTGGTTTGTTGTTCTTTGTGTAATCTCTTGAGATGTGACATTAGGTTGTTAATTTGTGATCATTCTCTCTTATTGATGAAGGCAGTCAGGCTAGGAGTTTCCCTGTAGGCCTGCTTTTGCTGTATCCCACAGCTTTTGAAAGCTTGTGTCTCCTTTGTCATTTTGTTTGAGAAATCTTTTGATTTATGTCTTAGTTTCATCACTAGCTCAAGGATCGTTTAGCATTTGATTATTTAATTTTCATGACTTTGTGTAGAATTGAATGTTTCTCTTAGAATTCATTTCTAGTTTTATTCCACTGTGGTCTGACAATATACTTGGTATGACTTCAGTTTTTTTTTTTTTTTTTTTTTAATTTCTGAGACTATTTTGTGGTCTAAGATGTGATAAGTCTTGAAAAAACATCCCATGTGGTGATGAAACAGTGTATATTCATCAGGTTGGGTCAGAGTTTTCTGTAAATGTAGGTCCATTTGTTGTGGAGTCTCATTGTAGCCTATACTTTCTTTATTCATTCCTGTTTTGACAGTCTGTCTACTTTTGTCAGTGGGGTGTTGAAGTTCTAAGCTATTAAGATGATAATTGTTTATTTCTTTGCTTTGATCCTAGAGAATTTGACTTACGGATCTAGGAGCTCCTGTACTAGGTGCATATTTAATTTTGTTACCTCTTCTTGTTGAATTACTCCTTTTAGTATTATATGATGATCATCTGTGTCTTGTTTGTTTTTGTCATTGTTGATTTAAAGTGTGTTTTATCAGTCATGAGAATGCTGATATCATCTCATTTTTTGTTTTCCAGTAGAATGGAATTTTTTTTTTTCCCATCTCTTTACCTTGACTTGAGTCTGTATTGTCTTTGTGGGTTAGATGTGTTTTTAAATCCACTCATCCAGTCTCTCTCTTTTTAAGTGGGACAGTCAGGCTGTTCACAGTGGGTGTGTTAGTACCGATATTTGGGATGCTGGTCTGTTCAGCCTATCGAATGATACCTTATTGTGTTATTTTCCCTCTTGTGCTGTTATTTGATAAGAGTTGTGATCTTTACATTTTGGGTGTTTTTCCATTGGTTATTATCCATTATGCTGCCCAGGGATAACACACTTTTGAACATTTTCTGCATTGAAGGGCTAGTAGTAACAGATTTCCTTAATGTTTGCTTCTCTAGAGAAGTCTTTATTTCTCTATTTGGTTTTACAAGATTCAAAAATATTGGCTGGAATTTGTTCTGTTGAAGAATATTAAAGGCAGTCATCTTTTTGCTGCTGAAGAGAAGTCTGCTTAAGGATTTTCCTTTTAGGTTACTTGTTGCTTTTGTGTTGCAGACCATAGAACTTTCTCCTTCACGCTGACTTAGCAAGGTTGATGATTATGTGTTTCAGATATGTCCTTTTTCTGTGATCTTCCTGTGATCAATGGCCATCTTGGAACTGGATATCTAAATGTCTGGTGGTTAAACTGGGCGTTGTAGCGGGCACCTGTAGTCCCAGCTACTCAGGAGGCTGAGGCAAGAGAATCACCTGAGCCCAGGTTTTGGAGGTTGCTGTGAGCTGTGATGCCGCAGCACTCTACCAAGGGTGATAAAGTGAGACTTTATCTCTAAAATAAATAAATAAATAAATGTCTGGTGATACCAGAGAAGGTTCTCCTCAATAATTCCCTTGAATAGGTTTTCTATGCTTTGTTCTTTTTCTTCGTATAATTTTGGGCTACCTATAATTTGTATATTGTCTCATTTAACATAGTCCTATATTTGTATGGGGGATTATTCTTTCCTCTTTGAGCCACAGGCACTGCCCCATTCCTCTTTATTTTTTTTCCTGCATCTTTGACTGGGTTAGTTTGAAAACCTTGTTTCCAAGCTCTGAAATTTTTTTCTTCTCCTTTATGTAGTCTGTTATTGAAGATTTTCTGCTGTGTTTTTTAATTCCCTAAATGACTGCTTTATCTCTATAAGTTCATTGTGTCTTTTCTTATGCTGTCTATTTTTTAGTTGGTTTTTCATATTTTTTATTTATGCCCTGAAATATTTTGGGGGGTTTGATTTTGGTTTTCACTTTCTCTTCAATTTTGACTTGTCATCCATATTCTGAATACCATTTCTGACATTTTGACAATTTCCTTTTGGTTGTGGCCTGTTACTACAGTTCTGTTATAATCTTTTGAGAGTATTGAACTGGCTTGTATTTTTATGTTGCCAGAATTCTTTTGCTGGTTTCTTCTCATCTGAATCCTCTTCTCTCAGGGTTGATGGGTTTGCAACACACCTGTTCTCCTTCATGGGGCAATCCTCCTACTTAGTACAAAGGAGAAATTCCTGGATAGCTTATTTATGTTTGACTCTACGCAGTTGTCCCAGTAGGAGAGGGGTGAATGCACTAAGAGCCTATAATACAGATGTTCTTCCATGTAATCATCCTGTGGTTATCACATTACAAGCCAGTAATGTTGTATACTCATATTCATTCAAATTAGTGGGTTTCTCCCAAGGCTGCTATTGAAAGCTTGGGGAGGGGAGCTAGGCAAGTCCCTCTCCATGGAGGTGGGTAACATGACCTTGACTGGCACCTGGGTAGGTCACAGGATTTTGGTGGGTACCTAGGCAACTTGTAGGATCTTGGACCATGTTTGGTCCTGAGTGGGTCTCAGGGCCTTGTTTGGTCACCTGCATGGTTTTGGGACCTTGGTAGGGACCTTGGAGGATCATGGGATCTTAGCCAGCACCAGGGAAGGTTTCAGGACCTTGGCAGGTGCCTGGCATTTCAAGGGACTGCAGCTAGTGGTGGGGTAGAATTTGCAGGTTCCTGCAGGGATTTTAGAGCTCTGGTGGGTGCCTGTGCAGGATGCAGGTATGTAGAGGGCATCTAAATATTTTGGTGGTCTTTGGTGGTTCCTTTGTGTGTTGTGTACTGCAGCCAGTGGTGTAGTGTCTCCTTGGGCCACAGTAGCTGAGCCTCCCATGGCTGACAGGACCAGGGTCACACATAGTGCCCTGCTGGGGAGTCTCAATGGCTGGAGATCTCCCTTATCCCAAGCCTGACTGTGGTTGCTGCTGCTGTGCTACTCAGGTGACAGTGGCAGTACTATTGAGATGGTATGATGGTGGCAGCAGACAGTGAAGGCCATGGGTGCCTGCTATGCTCAGATACCCAAGAGTCAGCCTGTGGGGGATTGAAGAGTATATGGTATCAGTCATAGCGTGCATGAGAGCACCTGATCTACCCACTCCTTCTCTGACCTGGAAGTGGTAATAAGGAGACACTATAGTGGAGCTGGCCCCCATGCAGACTGAGCATGTGATCTCTGGGACTGAGAGTACAGATTGGGCCGGCGCCTATGGCTCAAAGGAGTAGGGTGCCAGCCCCATATGCCAGAGGTGGTGGGTTCAAACCCAGCCCTGGCCAAAAACTGCAAAAAAAAAAAAAAAGAAAGAAAAAGAAAAGAGAGAGAGAGAGAGAGAGAGAGTACAGATTGGAGACTATTGCTGGAACCTTGGATCAGAAGTTGGGGAAAATCCACTGTGTCCATTCTCTGGTGCATTGTTGCCACAATCTCCAAGCAGCTTCTCGATCAGTTTGGAGGCCTGCTGTGGTTGGGGAGCCCTCTTCTAGCTCCAGATTTTAGTGTCTGCTGGGTTATTGCAGAGCTCTGAGGATCTTTCCCCCTAAACCTTCTTCATGTGTGGACACTTCCCCCAGGTGCCTTATGATCTTACAGAGCAGATCACCCTTCTATCCCCTGCTTGGGTATTTCTGTTCACTTTTCCAATGAGCACAATGCTCTCTCCAAGATGGCCCATAAGCGTGAACCACCACCTGCAGCCTTTAATCCTCTCCGTGAGAGTGGCAAGGGAAGGCTGTCTTGGTCCCTGTGAAAATCTTCATTTCTACCAAATATTTGGGGATTCTGGTGTAGATTTAACTCATGATCACTAGGTATAGACTATAAATGTCTTAACACAATAACTAAGAAAATGCCTTGAAGGCTATGTTAACCACTTTGATGAAAGCATTTCAAATTATATATAAAACCAGCACATTGTACCCCATGATTGCATTATGTACACAGCTATGATTTAATAAAAAAAATGAGAGATGTTATATGCATTCTACAAAGGAACCAAGGAATGGCATCAAGCTGTATGTTAAAATGTTTAATTTTAGAGTTGGAGGAACCTTTAAAAGAATAAGAGATAGAGGACAGAGACTAATAGGTAGGGGTTGGAGAAGGTTCCTTGATAATGTGAAGGCCAGCTTGTGAAGCAAGATTAACCATCCAAGAAGGGTTTGTCCAGGAACCTCGGGCCAAATGCAGGCCCAGCCTTTAAGGCATTTGAAGAAGACACTGAGTGATTTCTAGTTAAGGATGCGTGGAAGGATGCAGTCTCAATAGGGACCTTGCTATAAAGACTCACAGTAACTCAGTCAGCTATCTCATCTCTAGAAATGCTTTCACTGTCCCTATTCCAAAACACCACTTCCCCACTATACACATTAAGCAGAGGATAGAAGCCACTCTGTGCAGCATAATTATCTGTATCTCATTATCTCTTCATTTATAAACTAGGCTATCACTGGGGAAAAGGTGCCATCGGTTGTAAATTACAGAGGAGGTCTAGGTCAGCAGTTCTCATGGTTCCCACAGATGCCCACAGGCAATCTCTTGCATAACTTCCCCAGTGCATCTGGCGAATACAGTTTTATTCCTTCTTTCTAGCTTTCTGGAAAGATTTGCTTACCAGTCCATATCTTGATCATCTGTGTATCTGGAATAGGCCCAACCCAAATATATTAAAAAAACAGATCATTATTCTCATTGACATAGAGGGCCATTGGGCAGGACATCAATTAGTGACCCAAATGTAGAGTTGTCTGTTAAGTAATGACAAAATACCAAGACTTCTTAGAAAGCTGCTAAGAAACAAAAAAACATTGAGCACCTGGTGAGACTAGCACAATTAAATTTAAAATAAAAATGCTTCCCACCAGGGTCACTTTCTTCATTTTTAATAGTTTTTCCATGCATTGATAGTTCTAACTCTTCAATAAATTCCCAACAGACATTGTTTTACTTCTTATCCAGGCATTTTTTTTCTTTTTTTGAATGAAAGTCTGATCTTTATATGGATGAACTGAAGGAAACATACAGAAGGACTTAGAAAAAAAAAATTGAGGAGATTGCTGAGTGTACAGAGTGATTTTGTGACCCAGAAATCAGTACTTTATGCAATCATAAATTCAGCTACTGAGAAACCAGTACTGTCCCATCAATAAACAGAACAGCTGTGTTCCTCTCCTGGCTGTGAGTGGCTCTAGCTTTGTTAACCAAGTTATTTATTGGGGTTTATAGAGTTTCCCATAGTTACTGCATCATTTTTTTAAAGGTTAAAACCTGCTTGTCTTTGCATACCCATACATACTAAAGACGGCTAGACTGTGCTTTCAGAGGGTGTTAACTGCCCAGAGAATCATGATGAAAATCTATTTTTTTTAAATGCAAGTTCCTAGACCCCTCCCTAATCTTCTCAATCATAACCCAGAGAAAGGGGCCTGGGAACATATGTCATGAGCCTCCCCCGAGCTCCCATACGGTATTCTGATGATCAGTCCAGTTTGAGGACCCCGAGGGTGTGCATGTTTTATGATTAGAACATAATGCGGCTGTGATTCATAACTCAGAAGCAAATCCATCTCAATTCTTTACCGTCAACCTTACTGTTTATAGTTAGTCTTCCCAAGGAACCCCCTTTTCATCTCCTCCCATATTTTAATATGGAACTTTGTCACGAGGATGGATATCCTCAGCCTTTAATTTTTGGTTGGAGAAGTCATTCCATTCGTGGTGCATCAGAAAGCTGCTTTTTGTCCCCTCTTTATTGTAAGAACTACAATCCGTTGCTGGCAAAAAAAAAAAAAAAATCTCTACAGCATTTCCTGGGTGCTTTAGAATACGCTCTGACAAATGGCGCCTTGTGCTGTGCAATTGTCCTCGTGGCTTGTAACACGTCGTTTAATGAATTGATCACAGTGGAACGTAAAGATGAAGCAGCATTTATTTGGTATGTTATATTGCATATAATTTTTAGAGTTGACATTTATAACCGTGGAAGCTGTTATTTTACATATCATCTTCAAACCGTATCAGCCTTAAACACATTTAAATTTAATAAGCAAGTAGATTAGATTTGCTTTTAAGCTAGGCATATCATTACAGGACGTGTTTCCGTCAGGAGGGCATGCTCATGATTAAATACTGTCTTTAGTTGTCTTAAAGAAACAAAAGTCACAAAGAAGGGAGTTAGACTCGAAGCTGAAATAATTGAGTTTGAAGCTCAAAGAATACTCTATGAAGAGCCCTCTAACCATCGAGGAGAAGAAGGGGTCCGTTTGGTTTTATTAACCGTCATCGGGCAACTTTGGGGCTGAATGCAAGCCTTGGGAATGAAATGCAAATTCTATAATAAGAACATCATTGTGATAATAATTTATTAAATTTCCCAAGCTGTCTTCCTCTGAGGAGGGCTGCACAAATGGCCCTGGTGATTAATTTTCAACATCGTTTAACATTTTATTAAGAGGGAAACAGTCTATGCATGCCCTCTCTGTGCAATTCCACAAGCTGTTTTCAAAACCAGAGAAAGTGGTGGGGGGAGGGATGGATAAAAGAAACCAAAAAAGGGGAAGGGAGTAGAAAAAGGAACACTGACCACCATCGAATATCCCAGAATCTCCTATGTGTTACTGGCATTTTATTACTTTAAGTTCATGGTGCTTTGTTGACGTTTTGTGCAGGAGAGAGTTTGCTTGTGAAGCTGAAGTTAGGGAAAACGTAATATTTTGGGGACAGATTTAATGGAAGAGGAATTTGCTGGACTGTGTGTTTCTCTGAATCCCAGAAGGGTTAACAGAGACAGGGGCTGTAGACTCAAATGTCTGTGGAAGCCAGGAAGGGCCCCTCAAAGTGGATTATAATTGGAGCAAGGTGGTATTAGCAGCAAGCACTACGCAGCTCAAATGAGTGTTGAGTAACTGGAGAAGCAGCTGTGAGAGGACTAAGGAGAAGTAACCACAAGATGCAACGTGAACTCTGGGCTGGGATCATCGCACAGAACAGAGAGATAAAGGGGAAAAACTAAGGAAATCCCTGTTTGGTTAACAGGAGTTTGCTAATGTTAACATCCTGCTTCTGATCACTGTACTATGATTAAGAAAGATGTCGATACAGTGGCACAAGGGTTCTCTGTACTATTTTTGCAAGTCTAAAGATATTTGCTGTAACTCTAAAAATATTTCAAAATAAAAACAACATTAAAAAGAAAAGCAATAAAAGTAAAGCATGGGAAGATAACACAGGCTGATGGAGGAGATAAGTCCCAGGCACCTTCTGGGGGTATCCAATTGTACCGTCTCATACATTCTTGGAGGAAAACATCAAAGGCAGGGGAAAGGGGAATTACAGTTACAAATAAAATTAGGCTCGCTAATCACTTGGCCTTGAGAGGGGGAGGTGATTCTGGATTATCTGGCTGGGTCCAATATGAGTCTGGAGGTTTTTATAAGTGAAGAGAGAGGCAGGAGAGAGAAGTTATCAGAGTGATTCTTCTTAGAACTTGACCAACCATTACTACCTTTAAAATGTAAGAGAACTACCAGCAAGAAATGCCAGCTGCATCTAGAATCTGGGAAAGGCAAGAACTCACATCCCTCCTTTGACCCTCTGGAAAGCAGCACAGCCTTGCCAACACCTTGATTTTAGCTCCCTGAGACCTGCATCCTATTTCTGAATCACAGAACTGGAAGATAATAAATGATCTGTTGTTTTTAACACCATCGCCTTTGTGGCAATTTGTCATAGCAACAACAATAGGAAACTAATACAGGCAGGTAATCAATATAACAGTAAAACACGTAGATGGCCCTGACACGGGCCAGACACTCTTAGGAGCACTTTGCACTCAACACAATGAAGCAGGTAGTGCGTTGTACCCTAGCCTGCAGGCAGGGAGACTGAGGCAGAAGGATGCTAACTCGCCCTGTGCCACAGGACTAGTGCGTGACAGGTCCAGGGTCCATGTCCTAAACCAGTCACCACGGGCGGGCATCTCACTGTGTTAGAGCTGTATCTGACGCATTGAGTCTTAGCAGAGACTATGATACATGATTAGGGAAGAAGTGTTGCCGCAGGAATGAGAGACCAAAATTTTCTTAGAGCAATAACTGGAAAGATAACATATTCTAATAGCAGTTGAAAACACAATAGTGTTTATCTTTTTTTGCATTGGCTAAAACCAATCTTTCTCTAAACATAAGCCGCATCTTATTATTTTGGATTTAGATGGCCCAGGCAGATGCTATTACATAACATTAAATCCACCAGGGGGAGAAGCCGTGATTTCCTTTTCACTTCTCTTTGCATTCCTCGGTTTATGTCAATGAGAAAGTCTGTGTTTGGTGCTAGGGTGTCTTCAACATCTTTCTCATATTTGATGATTTCCATTTTTAATAATAAAAGGAAGGCCTCAGGCTCAGTGTCTTCAGGCGATGCCAGTGAGATTTTAATAACTCGTGATTGCATTGTATTTATGGTTACTTTTATTTGGAATAAGTGACATTGCATTTTTTTCATTGACAATATTGATATGCAGTTGCCTTTAAAAAATAATGAATTTCAGTTTGCGCGAAGGACATCAGAGTGAAACGATACAAAGGACCTGAGGGTTCAGCATTATGGCAGAGGGTGGCCACTGAGTGACCGTGGCAATGGGATGGCTGAGATTTGAGAAGAGAGAAAAAAAATAAAAGTAAAAAAAAACAATTGGGCTGAAGATTCCCCAGTGTCAGTTCTGATTATTATACGAAGCGTGTTTTCGTTACTAACCCACGAGGCCTGACACTGTCTCTGAGTCCACTCTGTTTTCTACTCCTTCACCAGAAAGTTTTCTTACATTTAGAAAGTGAATATTCAGAGCTGATGGAGTATCTTTTTGATGTTAAAGTTTTGTTACGATGAACAAAAGTGTATTGATTCTTCATTTGCTGCTTCTTGTTCTGCTAATTTTGGCAACAAAATTGAAAATTTTATATTCTCTGAACTTTTAAACAAAGCACTTTGCGTCTATTAACCAGTGTTTTGTGCCTCACATGAGTCAGATTAACTGTGTTGGGAGTTGCGTGTGACTCTGCTAGTAGGCTGAGTTTTTGAGATAGGATAAAAAAGAGCCTCATACTCTTAGTTGCAATATTGGAGGCTTCTTGTGGGAGTTTTGGTTGTGGTGTCAATCCTAGCTAACTCTACCAAGGGATGTGTGTGTAAAATTTTTGATCAGGAATTATTATAATGCACAGATGAGCATTATTGTCTTCTTTTTTATTTGTTTGTTTGTTTTTAGACAGAGTCTCACTTTGTTACCCTGAATAGAGAGCAAGGGTGTCATAGTTCACAGCATCCTCCAACTCTTGGACTCAGGTGATCCTCCTGCTTCAACCTCCCAAGTATCTAGTCACCCACGACAATGCCCAGCTAGACTTTTTTGTCTATTTTTAGTAGAGATGGGGTCTTGCTCTTGCTCAGGCTGGTCTGGAGCTCCTGAGTTCAAGCAATCCACCGGCCTTGGCCCCCCAGAGTGCGAGGATTACAGGTGTGAGCCACCACGCCTGACCTCACAGATGAGCACTGTTACATGAGCTGGTGCAGGTGACTGGCATACAGTATGGGCAGCAGAGACAACTGACCCAATAGCCCAGGTCAGCAAGATTTAATGAGCACCTAAGATGCTCATAATTTCAAGACACGTGCTTGGTTTATATCTCTTATAAATGGATTACTGAATGTAACGTAACCATGCAGTGTGACTGTCATTTTCACTTTCTGCTACATGCTATTTATGGCAGGATATAAGGACTTTCTTCCAGGTACTTCATATCTAAAAAAATGAGAGAATCCTTCTCCCCAGTCACTCAGAAGGAGTTTTGAAGGTTCATTAATTATTTTGTTTTGTTTTGGACTCTCTTTCCTCTTTCATTATCCTCCCCCTGCTGGTTTCTCTCATTCCTCTAAGGGAAGGAAAGGAGCAGGCTTGGTCCGATGACATGGAAGTCCTGATCAGTACGTTAGATGGTGAGAATGTGTTAATAATCGTGGTTATGAGAGCTCAGCTGGTTTAGTGTTCCTGGGTACTGTCAGTTTGGTGCTCATGGTATTGGCGTGTTGTAGTCACTCTCCCCTTTCGTCTTTTTAAAGACTTCCCCAAGAATCTTTCCTCCCACTTTTCCTTCCTCCTCTCCATCGCCCCATCTGCCGGTGACTTGCTTAGCTGTGCAAAGTCAAGAAGCACCTTTTGTTCAGAACGTTACCAAGCATTGATAGTGTAGCTACCTAAGGTCCGACGGCTTTGCGGACTTTTAAGAGGTGTGCGAATTGGTACAACAGTCTCTTTAAATGGACAAGCTTGCCTCACCCTGACAACTACCTGAGGAGTGAACAGTTTCCTTCTTATTTTTAAGAGGAAATCATGGCTCCCATCTTCTGTGAACACATAGTTAGGATGGGGAGGCAGGGACAGGTATGGAACTATAAGATTAAGTGATATATGTGTCCCTGGGAGCAGGAGCCACATTGAGAAAGGGGTTTGGAAGGTTTGAGCACAGGGAAGATGGCTGGACTGGCTTTTGAAGATGGGTAGGCATTTTCAGGTGCCTGGCTTAGGGAAGGGTGTTTCAGGCAAAGAGGACAGCCTGTCCAACAAGGGGAAAGGGGAGTGGGGGGCTGAGCCAAAGATAAATATGCACAGCTAAATATAGTTGGAGTGGTGTGCAGAGGGGAAGTTGGGTTATCTGAAATACATAAATCCAGTGGTCTAATCCTCGTATGCAAGTCTGGGTGATTTTAAAGAGAATTTAAAAGACTCCATTTCGAAGGCGCACAGCCTCGCCCTCCTGACGCTGGGCTGTTTCCCCTTGTTCACTAGACACCCAGACACTGGTCTTGCCCACTTTTCCTTGCTTGCAATTGTTTCCTCTTCCTCCATTCCTCCTCCAATCGGTCCCTACTCCAGAATTCTCTGGTTTCTCCAGGATGTCGAAACTGAGTACAGATGTGGCTCTTCCAAGACTTGTCTCAGAAGACCCAGCTGCTGTCCTCTGGGATGATGTGGCTCTTCCAAGACTAGTCCCAGAGGGCACAGCTGCTGTCCTCTGAGATGAAGAAAAGGAATAATAAAAAATAATATGGTTCTGGGTCTCTGGTGCCTCGTCCCGTGGTTGAAGCAGGGAGAAGCTGAGCTTGCTGTCAGTTTTAACTCCCGTTCCTGGGAATTCCAGAGCTTCCTTCTATTTCTGTGGTGATGTTTTCCGGAATGCTAAGTTAAAAAGCAGTCATGGGGTTCGCCACCTGTAGCTCAGCGGCTACGATGCCAGCCACATACACTGGAGCTGGTGGATTCAAGCCCAGCCCAGGCCTGCCAAACAGCAATGACAACTACAACAACAAAATAGCCAGGTGTTGTGGTGGGTGCCTGTAGTCCCAGCTACTTGGGAGGCTGAGTCCCAGAATCACTTGAGCCCAAGAGTTTGAGGTTGCTGTGAGCTGTGACGCCACAGCCCTCTATTGAGGGTAACATAGTTAGACTCTGTCTCAGAAAAAGGAGTCATGGGAAGAAAGCCTAAATACCTGTGAGTGAGAAATACTATCAAACTGTGGACAACAGGGTGGCAATTCCTCAAAATTGAAACATGGAATTATTACATTAGCCAGCTGTTCCACACCTAGTTTATACCCCAGACAGCTAAAGAAACAGATAGATACTCAAACAAAAACTTGCACACAGATGTTCATAATAGCAGCATTCCCAAAACCTCCCGATAACTCAAATGGCCAACAAGAGTTGCATGGATAAACTAAATGTGGTATATCTCTACGATAGAATATTATTCAGATGTAGAAATGAATGAAGTACTGATATTTGCTACAACATGGATGATGGCCCTTCAATATTATGCTCATTGAAAGCAGCCATAAATAAAAGGTCAAATACTATATGATACCATTTATAGGAAACATCCAGAATAGGCAAAGCCATAGAGAGAGAAAGATGAACGGAGGTTGCCAGGGGAGCGGAACTGGAGAGTAAGTGTTACAGGTTTTCTTTTGGGGTGATAAAAACGTTGCTAAACTAGGTAGAGGTGGTGGTTGTACAACATTCTAAATGCACTAAGGGTCACTCAGTGGTACTCTAGAAAGTGGTTAATTTTGTTAAATGAATTTCACCCCCCGCCCCCACACACACAAAGACTAAATCAAAAACTAAAAGGTGCTGTGTCTTAGTTTGGTTGGGGTTGCTGTAACAGAATACCTAAGACCAGGTAATTTATAAAGAACAGAATTTGATTTAGCTGTTTGTTCTGGAGGCTGTGAAGTCCAAAAGCATAGCACCTGAATCTAGTGAGGTTTCTTCCGACTGCTTCCTCCCACGGTGGAAGGCAGATGAGCAGGAGATGGAAAGAGCAGCGATCAGGACAGGGCCAAGCTCACTTTCATGACAAAGCCTCTCTGGTGATCATGCTGTTGACCCACTCAGGAGGGCAGAGGTCTCCGGACCTACTCACCTTGTATTAGGCCACTCAACATTGGGCATTATATTTCCCACTCATGAACTTGGGGGTATACATTCCAGCCATTCAGGGGGTAAAACTCAGGATAGGTTCTCACAGTTGGCTCAGTATGAACTGTGCTTTCAGGAAGGCCCCAGAGATTGATGTCTGGAGAAACAGTCCCCAACTGGAGAGCAGAAAAGGAGACAACTCTAAGCCCCAAGATTCGGTTTCAGTTTCAAGAGGTCAGAGAAGTATGACTGTCAATACCATGTGACCATCCTCCTCCCGGAGAAAGTGTGCAGCCTGGGAAGGTCTAGCTCATAATGTCAGGAACCGATGAGGAGAAAATTGGAAATGGATGGAGTTTTATGGCAATGCATTTTTAACTCCACTTGGGTGTAGAGGGGGACGTTTTAAGGAGCTAAGAGCTTAAACCAGACAAGATTTCCTTCAGTGTGATAATAAATACACCAAAGTGCCCTTTTATGTTTAATAATTCAGCATCCACTGAGTGTTTAAGGTTTTTCTGCTTTATCATTTGAAAAATCGAATGGTAATTGGTTAAAAAGTAGGCGATGAGAAATGTTTTCACGATGGGCCCTGAATCGTGCACTTTAAAATGTCTTTGAAAATGGGTACCTGAGTGTTCCAAGTAGCAGTCGCCTGAAGGTTTGGATGTTTTAACACAACCAAATACCTATCATGCTGCCTTGCGCCTGTGTTTGGAGGGTTAGAATCTATTTCCATACACACGGCATCACCCACCCAGTAATCCGAGTGGGGCTGGGATGAAATTAGATGAAAAAGAACATTGTGAGGACCACTTTGGCAATCACCCATTCTTGAATGTGCTTGGAATGTAGACAGTTATGATCATAAAGCCAGATTTCTGGGAAATTCTGGAGAGAAATCTAAAAGTCAGATGCTAGCTACATTTTATCGTCGGGGACATGAGGACATAGCATCTATGGAAAGAGCTGGGATCGTGCTCGCCTGCAAAGAGGGGCCTCCACCTGGAATGTGGTGCAAAACTCCGGACAGCAGTCACTGTGAGAAGAGAAGCTCCATTCTCCTCGGAAGTGATGAGAATGGTAGCTGTGGTTTTCAGAGTTCAAGCAGATGGCTTTTCCCAGGGAGTAGAGTAGGGAGGGAAGCAGCTACTGGTGATGCTGAGTTGGAGTCTCTTACGGGAGAGCCTGAATGCGTCAGGAGGAGTCCGCATGCATCCTTAAACATCATTTTAGAAAATAGGCATCACCACGGTACTCTGTCCTTATTCAGCAAATGCTTCTGTGCCTCAATTTATGGTGTGTGCCTGTCAGGCACTGCAGCAGGAACTAGGGATGTTGTGACACAAAACACAGGCAACTTCACCGCCTGCGTAGAGCTCATATTTTCTGCCCAAAGAAAAGCATTCAAGAAGGAGTTGTGGCAGAAACTGCCAGCTGCCTACCTAGTAGCCCTTTAATCCTATCTTTTTTAGCAATAGACCGCTTGGAAATAGGCCCCTTAGTCATACACAGTGTGCCCAAATTAAAGGATAATAATACCATACTCCCCAGCTTTTTTAGCAGAGAGGGATCACCAACAAGATGGCAATGAAAATTATTAGATGTGCTTTCTGGGAAAACCCTTTCATAGGGGCTGACTCACTTGCTGTGCAAACATCCATGTGGCCTGTCTCCCCTGATGGGCAAAATTATACAACTTTGGAGCAACTTTGCAAATGGAATCCATCTCCTAAAGATGGTAGAACAGAAAAATGAATGAGGCAGCAAAGTTTATAATGGACTGCCAAGCCCTACATTTTTTTAGGGGAGAAAAAAAATAAACCTATATTTTATTTAAGCCACAGTTATTCTGAGAAATGTTAAAATAGCAACCAACCCTGATTTTATGAGACCGAGGTTGAGAAATACAAATATGAATTAATTTCAGAAGGCAAAAACTTCTCTGCAGGCAATAAAACTGGGAGATGTAAAGCAAGGTTGGGAGGAGGAATGGGAGAGGAAACAGGTTGCCAGACGAGGTCAAGAGGACAGAGCGACCAGACTCAGCATGGCTTGTAGGCCGTGGAGAGAAATGGGGATTCTATTCTGAGTGAGGCAAGAGGGCAGCAGAGACTTTGAAAAGCTCAAAGGACGGTCAGCACAATATCATGATCTGATTTTTATTTCTAAAGCTCGCCCAAGTTGCCAGGTGGAGAACAGCATGACAGGCTTGGAGTCAGGAAAGTCATTTAGTGGCAACTACAGACACCCAGGTGAGGTTGGTTTGCGTGGGTAGGTTCAGGTGGTAGTGACAATGTACCAGGGACTTATTTTATAGGAAGCACTGACAGAACATGTGGAAAGCAGAGAAGCCAGTTAAAACCCAAACAGCCTGGACAGGCACAAATGTAGCATCTGCATTGCCTTTGGGCAAGTCTTTCATGGAGTCTCCCTGCTAGAGCCGTCAGCTGTATGCAGAAGTCCCTTCCCTCTCACTTCCAGCTCCCTACCACTCCCCCAGGAGGTAGAGGACTAAGTCAATATGTTACTGGGTAGCAACAAGCAAAAATCAAGTAACTTGTTGAAAACTGGTGAAAGGATTTGCATAGTCATGTCCTCAAAGAAGACAGATGAACAGCCAATAAGCACCTAGAAAGATACAAGGCACAGCTAATCCTTAAGGAAATGCAAATCAAAATTACAAGGAGATGCCACCTCACAGATGTTTGAATGGCCTCACTAAAAAGAGAAGAGAGAGAGAAAGAAAACAAGTGTTGTAGAAAAGTTGGAACCCTTTTATACATTGTTGGTAAGAATGTCAAATGGTACAGCTTTTAGGGAAAACAGCATGGAGCTTCCTCAAATAGTCCAAAATAGAATTAGTGTATGATCCAGCAATTCTTCCTCTGGGTATATATTGCAAGCAGAGTCTGAAGGAAATATTTGTGCATCCATGTTCATAACAGCATTATTCATAATAGCTAAAATGTGGAAGTCACCCAAGTATCTACTGATGATGAATGGAGAGGAACACATACGTGAAATGGAATATTATTCCAACTTAACCAGAGGAAATTCTGACGCAGACTGCAACATGGATGCTCTTTGAGGATATTATGCTAATGAAAATAAGCTGGTCAGACAAGACAAATACTGTATAATTCTACTCATGTGAAGTTCTTAGAGTAGTCAAAACCATGAAGACGAAGAGAGTGGCGGTTGTCTGGGGCTGGAGAGTGAGGGAAACAAGGTAATTGTTTAGAGGGCCCAGAGTTTCAGTTACACAAGATGAAAAGAGTTCTGGAAAGAAAGGTCATGATGGTGCATAACAGCACAGATGCACCTAGTGTCCCTGAATTGTGCTTAAAAACAAGATAATAAATTTCATGTTTTGTAGATATATATTTTTGAGACAGAGTCTTACTCTGTTGCCCCAGGCTAGAGCATGGGGGCCTCAGCCTACCTCGCAGCAACCTCAAACTCTGTAGTAGCTTGGCCTATAGGCACCCACAAAGTGCAGTGGCTCCCACCTATAACCCCAGTACTTTGGGAAGCTGAGGTGGGAGTATTGCTCAAGCTCAGGAGTTTGAGACCAGCCTGGGCAATATAGTGAGACCCCATCTCTACCAAAAAAAACCCCTAATTAGCTGGGTGTGGTGGCATATGCCTGT
>CAUYQV010114996.1:0-12453 GCA_963574575.1 Galagoides demidoff
CTGTGGTCCCAGCTACTTGGGAGGCGGAGGCAGGAGACTCACTTGAGCCCAGGAGTTGGAGGTTGCTATGAGCTGTGATGCCATGGCACTCTACCCAGGGGGATAGCTTGAGGCTCTATCTCAAAAAAAAAAAAAAAAGAAGTGGAGAAAAATTATGACATTGCAAGAAAAAGCTGAATTGCTGGACATGCACCATAGATTGAGGTCTGAAGCTGTGGTTTCCCGCTATTTTAAGATAAATGAATCCAGACTAAGAACCACTGTAAAAAAAAAAAAAGAAAGGAAGGAAAGGAAATTTATGAAGCTACTGCTGCAGCTATGCCACGAAGCATGAAAACCGTGCACTTTTTTTGAAATATCTTCTCATCTAGCACTGAAAATGCAGCTTTTATGTGAGTGCAGGATTGCTGTAACAAAAGCACCTACAGGATTCAAGAAAGAGCAAAGTCATCATAGGACAACTTAAAGCAAAAAGAAGGTGAAGGATCTAAAGCTGGAGAATTGAACTCCAGCAAAAGATGGTTAATAATTTTAGAAAGAGGTTTGGCTTAAAAATGTCAAGATAACAGGAGAAGCAGCTTCTGCAGACCAGGAGTCTAAAGCTAACTTCCCAGATGCCATTAAGAAAATCGTTGAGGACAAAGAATATCTTCCCAAACAGGTTTTTAGTGCAGAAGAAAGTGCCCTATTGTGGGGGGTGGAAGTGGGGGGAATGCCACAAAGGACATTTATTAGTAAGGAAGGGAAATAAATACTAGGATTTACGGCATGAAGGGACAGGATAGTGTGACTCTGTTTTGTGCAAATGCAGTCAGGTTTATGATTGGAACTACAAAGCCGCTAACCACTGAGCCCTGAGGCTGCCAGTCTGACAGCTTGGACAAATTAGAACCCTTTTTATGGATTGGGTTCATCGATGCTTTGTTTCCAAAGTCACGAAGTACCCTGCCAGTAAAGGATTGACTTTTAAAGTTCACAGGATATTGGACAATGCCATAGCCCCCCCAGAATCCCATGAGTCCAACACCAAAGGTGCTAAAGTGGTCTACCTGCCCCCAAACACATTGTCTGATTCAGCTTCTAGGTTAGGGGTTCATAAGGACCTTGAAACCTCATTGCACACAGTATTCTTTATTTTTATTTTTTTGAGACAGAGCCTCAAGCTATTCCCCTGGGTAGAGTGCCGTTGCATCACAGGTCACAGCAACCTCCAACTCCCCGGCTCAAGCAAGTCTCCGGCCTCTGCCTCCCAAGTAGCTGGGACCACAGGCGCCTGCCACAACGCATGGCTATTTTTTGGTTGCAGCCATCATTGTTGTTTGGCGGGACCAGGCTGGATTTGAACCCGCCACCTTAGGTGCACACGGTATTCTATGGAAAGGATTGTTAACACTATGGAAGAGAACCCTGACAGAGAGAACATCATGAAAGTCAGGAAGCAATACACCACTGATGATGCCATTGCTTTCTGAAAAAGCCATGAAAGCCATCAACTCAAAACAATGAATTCCTTTGTGTCCAGGGTGTCCAGATGCTGTGTGTAAGTTCAGAGGATTTACAACAGAGCCAATCAAGGAAATCATGAAAGAGATTGTGGATAATGCAAAAAAGGTAGGGGGTAGAGAGTTTCAAGAGATGGATCTTGGAGAAATTCAAGAGTTCATCATAGACACCACACCAGAGGAACGAAGAGAAGATGACTCGATAGCGATGAAGCCTTCTGAACCAGCACCAGGCAATGAGGTGTAGAAGAGGCAGTACCAGAACACAGATTGACATAAGACAGCCTGGCAGAAGGGTTGTGACTATTTAAGGCTTCTTTTGACTTCTTTACAACATGGCGCCTCCTGTGACACAGGCAAATGGTAGAAGGAGGACTGATACCATACACACAGACTAACGGAAACATTCTTAGAAAAATGAGAAAGCAAAGCAGAAATTATGATGTATTTCTATAAAATAATACCAAGTACGCCTGCCTCTCCTGCCTCACGTACCAGCAAGATGAACCCTCCTCCTCCTCAGCCTACTCAATGATGAGGATGAAGACCTTCATGATCATCCACTTCCACTTAGTGAATGATAAATAATACTTTTTTCTTCTTATTAATAACATTTTTTACTCTAGCTCACTGTACTGTAAGAACACAGTATATAATACATACAACATACAAAATATGTGTTAACTGTTTATGTTATCAGTAAGGCTTCAGATCCACAGCAGGCTGTTAGTAATCAAGTCTGGGGGGAGTCAAAAGTTATATGTGGATTTTGACTGCTAGGTGGAGAGGGAGCAGAGCCTCTAAACCCCATGTTGTTCAAAGGTCAACTGTACTGTGTGTGTTTTCAAGACTACAATATACAATTTTAATATACCATAAAAGGTACTAAAAACTCAAACATGAAGGTCATAGAAAAATGACTTTTGTAATGATATCTTGACAAAATATTCTGAAACATTTATTAATTTATCTTTTAAACAGTTATTTTGGCAAAAACAGTTTATTCAGGTGTTTTCATGATTTGAAAACTCAGACATTATACCTCATTTTCCCTGTTCTAGCCATTAAAACTCCAGTTCTCTGGATTTGAATATCATTTTCTCTTTTCCTCAAACTTTAGTCCTGTTCTTTCTTCTGTTCTGGGTTTTCTAACTGCCTGCTTAATCTGTAAAGTGCTTAGCCATAGTTCTCCTAAATAGATATCTCATTATACCAAGAATTTCAATTTACCAACTTTAAATTTAGCATTAAATGTAGGTGGTGCCATAGGAGGAAGGTGCTGGCCCCATATGCTGGAGGTGGGAGGTTCAAACCCAGCCCTGGCCAAAACTGAAAAACAAAAAAAATTTAGCATTAAATGTAAGATAGAGAGAAAACAATTAAAAGAAAAATTAATGCAGAAGAAATTAGACATCAGACAAAAGTATTCTGAGTGGAAAAATTGATAAAACACAACTATGGGGTTTACATGTATTTATACAAATTATTTATTAATCCTATAAGATGTATATTATTCTCATCTAGCTCTGTGTAAAGCTAGACACAGCAAAACTAGTTGTCAATGGAACATGTTCCACTTCTTTGAAAATCCTAAAAATAATGACAGAAGAGTGACCCCAGTGGTTGGCCAGGTCTTCCCCATGCCCTGTCCCATATCTATAACACTGTGACAAAGTGGTGAGGTCTTTTCCAAGTTACCCCTTACAAGAATCTCAGTTAGATGATGAGAGAAATCATTTCCATGGAAATCTCACATGGTCAGAGAAGTTAGTTCCAAAGACAGAAACAGGACAATATTTCCTGAAAATGAGTGGAAAGTCAAGATGAAAAGCAAGTAGCTGATTTGGGTCTGGATCATCCTTTACGTTCCCCCAGGGACTCCAATCTAAAATAAGTGACATTCCTTCACTCCTTTGTTCACTCACTGACTCCCTGAATACACTGAACGCCTTCTATATACCAAGCACCAAATGAGGAACAGAGAGTAAAAGGTACAAGAAGCAGATGACTATTTCATAAAAGAAAGATACTTTCCAACAAGTAGAAAGATTTACTCAAAACAGGGCTTAACTCAAGGAAATTGTGAGCTCCCTGTTTGCAGAAATCCTAGAGAGCAACCGGCAATGAGGAAAGCCTTGAAGGTCCATTCTAACTACAGTTTTACAGAAAGCTAATTTTTCTTGGGTCCTATGCGAAGGGAAATAAATGAGCCCTAAGTATCAAAACAAAATGCTCAAAAAAATATTATTCCTGTGCTATTACTTAAGTAACAATTTCAATTTGCACTGAGCAACAAAAAATAAATGAAAAGTGATGGTCTATCCAATAACTTATAAAATAAATACAAAGCTTTAAAATGTTACTTAATAAAAAAAAATGAATAGCCTTTTACATTGAAAATGTTTAAATAGGAAGACATTTACCTTTTACCCAAACCAATATCCTTTCCAAAATGAAATTACTGTTGCCTTCAAATCGGTTTCTCTAATAATTAGAATCTCTGGTATTGACTGAAAGGATTTTAAGAGTTTTATAAATAAGGTAATTTCTAAGTCATGAGAAGCAAAAGATTTATAACAGAAGCAATTGTATTAAAATTTTTCAAAGTGAGTATTGCAGCATTGCTATTTATTTATTTTTGCAGTTTTTGGCTAAGGCCGGGTTTGAACCCACCACCTCTAGTATATGGGGCAACACCCTACTCCTTGAGCCACAGGTGGTGCCCAGCATTGCTTTTTTTGTTTGCAGTTTTTAGCCAGGGCTGGGTTTGAACCCACCACCTCCAGCATATGGGGCCGGCGCCCTACTCCTTTGAGCCACAGGTGCCACCTGTCATTGCTATTTTTTTATAACAATAAACATAAACCGAAGTCTTCAAAATCCATATATCTAAAATCCATATATCCAAACTCATCCTAGAAGAACCTCATTGCGGAATATAACTACAGTCACTTTCAAAGTTCTCCCCTTGGAAAGCTATGCACTGATGCCAGTGCCTTGTCCACCCTTCAAAGCAATTCTGGAACTCTTTTTCCGGAATGACCATCAGAGCTGTCATCGTATCACCCTTCATGTCCTGAATGTCATCAAAACGTTTTCCTTTATCTTTGGGTAAAGAAAAAAGTCACTGGGGCCAGATCATGTGAGCTGCAGGTTGTTTGAATACAGTTATTTGTTTGCTGGCTAAAATCGCCTTCATAGACAGTTTGAGCTGGGCATTGTGATGCAAGAGCCATGACTTGTTGGTCAAGGTTTTCAGTTAAGATTTTCCTGTCTCTCTATCAATATTTACTTGGTCTGCTATGCTTCTCATAGTCAGTCAATGATCTTGACACCCAATTTGACAAATTTGTGCAATGTTTTTGTCAGTTCTGCTTGTTACTGGCTGCCCTGACCTCTTTTCATCAGTGATGCTTTCTCTCCTCTCAGAGAAATATTCAATCCATTTATATACTGCCATTTTCTTCAAGGCATTATCCCCATAAACTTGGACTAACATGTCCCTGATTTCACTTCCACTCTTGCCAACTTTAATAAGAAATTTATGAATGTTTGTTCTTACCCTTAAGTCAAGTTTCAACATTCTCAGGATAGCACATAAAAACATGCAACAGTAAAGAACGCCACTCAGCAAGACCCTGCCACACATCGACATGTACACAACTGTGAGACACTGAGATGCCGAGGTTATGAAACCTTAGTGAGTTGTTTGTACAGTGTTGCCAGGGTCAGCACACAGTGGCAAGTTCACAAGCTCAGCTGTCAGACCTCGTATAATATAAAATATGTAGCGTGTAAAAGAAGTATGAAATTTTAAAATTAAAAATTTTCTTCACCCTGATAAAAATAAAACACAGTAAAACAAAATAATTTTAACCCAGTTATCTAATGGAAAACATTTTAGTGATTCTTCTAGAATTATAAAATACTCTCATAACACATTCTAGATAATTTAGACAACAGAATGTGTAAAAAATGAAATAAAGGCAGTGCCTGTGGCTCACTGAGTAGGGCGCAGGCCCCATACACCAAGGATGGCAGGTTCAAACCCGGCCCCGGCCAAACTGCAACAAAAAATAGCTGGACGTTGTGGCAGAGGCCTGTAGTACCAGCTACTCGGGAGGCTGAGGCAAGAGAATTGCCTAAGCCCAAGAGCTGGAGGTTGCTGTGAGGAGTGTGATACCACGGCACTCTACTAAGGGTGACAAAGTAAGACTCTGTCTCTAAAAAAAATGAAATAATATCCATAAATTCCATCAACCAAAAAATTACCAGTTAAAATATTTTGTTTTCTTCTTACATTTTTTCAATGCATATATATATATGTGCACAGAGACATATATATACATACGTGGGCCATTACAAAAGTTTGGAGACACAAAAATCACGAAAAATCAAAAATCAAAATCTGCACAGACAGAAACGAACAAAGCCCTCAAGGTAACACCAATCAGCCAAGCAAGCTGAAATCTGCACAGGTGAATCAGAAAGGAAGCTGTCAACTGTGTTTCTTTCAAGTGCAATAACGGACCATAAAACAATCTGTCTCAAAACTTTCATAATGAACCATGCACAAACACACATTATGTATAATTTGATTAAAATGGAATTATTTTATATTTTGATTTTTCCTTGTAAGATTATAATGTAAATTATATACATTTTCCTGTTTCATTTTATTTCTTCAAAAGTGATATTTTTGATGCCCATTTAACATTGTTTTTCAGAAATACTATGTTACATTTAAATAAGCTCCATTGCTGTTTAATTAGATTCTTTTAAATTTTTTACAGTTATTACAAACACAAATTTCTGTGTTGCTGATTCTTTTCTTTATAAAAGGTTCCAGAAGCAGAATTATTAGGTAAAGGGTCTGATTATTTTCTAGGAGGGTACATTATCCATTATTTTTATTTTTTCATTTCATTGATTTTCTTAACCCCCTAGAATTAGGAGAAATCATTCATCAAAGAATATCTATTGGGTATCTATCATGGGCTGGAGACTGCCAGATGTTAGCAATAGAGTGGGGAAAAGGGAGGCACTAGTTTTGCTTCACAGAGACTACAGAATCTAGATGATGACACAGACAACCCAAGTATTATGAAAGGGTACAGGGTTCCTGGGAGACACAGGAAAGGCACCTGAGTATCTGAGATCGGGGACTCTAGTAGCCCACCTCACCTGATAACATGAATGCTGTGCAGACGCTAACGAGAAATATATGGTATTGGGGGAGGCTGTTCTAAGTGGAAGCAACAGCACAAGCAAAAGTTCTGTTACAACATGTGAATGAGGTAGAGAGAGAGGTGTTTATGCGCATGACAGGATGGGGAGCGACAGTGGGAGAAGCCAAGAGATGAGAATGGAATAGTAAAGAAGGACAAGATCACTTACAGCCTTGTAAGCTTTAATAAGGAAGTTAAGCTCTATCCCTAAAGTTGTTGAAGTTTTAGAAGGCAGAAAGCCCACTTACGAAGAGGATGAGAACCAAAATATTGTAAAATTAACAAAATTCTCATTTTTGCTAAGGTCACCAAGTTAATGAGAACAGGGTAAATGGCATCTTGAGTTTGCCCGAGTGAGTATTCCTGGATTGTATAGAGATACAGGCTGAATATTATCAGCTAGTATAAACTCTGGAGCCAGACTGTCCATCCAAGTTCAAATCCAAGCTCTACCACCTAATAGTTTTGTAAAGTCAGACCTATCCAAGACCAAAAAGTAACCCACCTCACAGGGTTGTCACAAATATTAAAGGAGTGAATACATGTAAAGCACTGGAATGGCACCTGGCACACAGTGAGAGCTCTACGTATTTATTAGTATTATTTCACAAGAAACTTTATGTACTTATATTTATCACATTGTATGTCAGTTTTTTCAAATATTATTTTGTCTTTAAGATATAGCGAAGAACTTTCCATAGCATGTTACATGGAAATACATTTTCACAGTCACACAACTTTGAAAAACAGTGGATTAAATGAAATTAAACAGGTTGCTTTACTTCAGAACCTCTCTGAGCCTTTAATATGCCAAAATAAATTGAGGGCAAAAAAATAAAGGAGCATGAGATTAAAATAAAATTAAAAAATAAATATTTGTGAGTCCACACTGACATAAATAATTGAATGAATGAATAGGGAAGAGAAAATTCTTCCGTAAATAATTTATACAGATACTCCTCCCTCAAGCTGGAGCATAACTCCATACTCCTTAAGTGTGGGCTATACTTAGTAACTTCCTTTCCACAGTATGAAAAGAAGGGAAAAAAAGAGTAACATTACAGTGTAGAAACTTCACAAATACTATACTACCTCCGCCAGGTGATCAAGGTCAACATCAACAGTGTACATCACATTGGTAGAAGGTAGCCTGATAATGTGATGAATGTAAACGGCACATTTTGTGGTCTTCCTCCAAAAAACCCACAATCCCAATCTAATCATGAGAAAAACATCAGATAAATGCCATTAGAGGGATAGTCTACAAAATACCTGACCAGTACTTCTCAAAACATTCAAGGTCATCAAAAACAAGGAAAGTGTGAGAAATAGTCATAGCCAAGAACAGCCTAAGGAACCATGACAACCAAATGGAATATGGTATCCTGGATGGGATCCTGGAACAGAAAAAGGATATTGGGATAAAACTAAAAAAAGCTGAATGAAGCATGGAATTTAGTTAATAATAATGTATCAGTCAATATGGGCTCATTAACTGTAATAAATGTACCATACACCACTGTAAGATGTAATAACAGGGGAACTGGGTATGGGATCTATAAAAACTCTATGTATTGGCTTTTTGAAGTGCTTCTAAAACATCGAGTATGTTAAAATTAGTAAAATAAATTGTGATTCATCAGAAAGAAAGCAGTGTGCCTGAGTTCCCAAGCGTATTTGTCCATGGAACCTTTTCTGTGGAGTATCTCTCAGAACTAGGATGGACAGAAAATGCTCTGGGAAATGCTGATGCAGAATAAGAAGCCTCATAACCTCATCAGCCCAGAAAATTAAGTATCAGCCTAGCTTCCCAAAAACTTCAGAGAACTGCTTTACATCCCAACTCTCAAGATGTGATCAAGAGCTAAGTGAAGATAAAATAACTCATAAAACTTTAATGGGGAAAAAAGGGAGTTGAATTTTTGCACAGTATAATTCCAAAGTATTTTCTACCCACATTTTAGTGAATAAAAAGAGGAAAGAAACACCAAGTAGATTTTTTAAAAGTTTGATTGCAGGGTGGTGGGAGGGGTGCCTTCTACTCAGAAGGCATTCAGACTGGAAAGATCACCTATATGGTCTGTCTAATAAGGGTACAAGTGCACTTTTCTAGAACTAGAGTATAAATGTTTTAACACAATAACTAAGTAAATGACACAAAGTCTATATTAACCAGTTTGATGAAAATATTTCAAATTGTATATGAAAACACTACACTGTACCCCATGTTTGCATTAATGTACATAGCTATCATTTAATAAAAAATAAAAATAATAAAAAAAAGTTTGATTGCAAATGGAAAATAGCAACCTGATAAGAAACCATCTATACCCTCCTCCTTGCCAGTATGACTATAAAACTTCCTAGCCTCCTCTGTTTAGTCACACAGCACTTTGACCATGTTTTGCAGTCACTGTGTCCAAGTCTTATTTCAACTACTAAACCATGCAAATACCTAAAGGCAGAATCTGTATCTAATTTATTACTGAGTCTCCACAGCAGAGTATCTTCTACTCAGAAGGCATTCAGTAAACATCTTTTGCATAAATATTATAATAAATGGTAGAAGAGATGGCAAACTCTTGTACTATTAATTCAACATAAACTTAACAAGCTCCAGCTATATAAAGGTCACTGTACACATGAAATAGGTATGTAAAAATATTTTTAAAATACTGATTCTTTCAAGACGCATATACCAAAAATAAGAAAGATGCATGCAGAAATTATTACAATAAAATGCAATTTGTAACAAGGGTTATAAAGAGAGAGAGCTGTATGAGCTCAAGAGGGGAAGAGATCCCTTTCAATAAGGGTAAACAATAACAACATCAGAGAAGAGATGCCATCTGAGCTGACCCTTACAAGTTGATGCGATTTTCATAATGCAAAGCAGTCATAAAGGGCTTTCAAAGACAAAAAAACAAAATATGAGAAATGTTAATGACGCAAGAGAAAAAGGCAAAATGATTCACTTGGATGGGCACATAGAACAGTTATAAGACTTCAGAGACTGACAAAGTGGAAGGGGAACTTGGGCCCAGATAGTAAAAACTCTTAAATGCTGAGCTTTGGAGTAGAAACTTGATTTGCTGGGCAATTGGTAGTCTCTGAAGCTTTGTTAAAAAGGCAATTAATGCTATTGAGTGAATATAAAGAGATAAGGAGAGAGAGATTGAAAGTTGGAGGTATAAGAACAAGGCAGGATGTTAATTAAAGCTCAATGTCTGCAACAAGTAAGCATTCAATAAAAGACAGACATAGTTATCAACATTATGATCATAATCATTATCATGACCACTATGGTAATGGCCTTGATAATGAAAAGAAAGACTACTTGGTATAAGACTGTGGGAAAAGGTGGTGCAGTGGCTCACACCTATAATGCTAGCACTCTAGGAGGTCAAGGCAGGAGGATTGCAAGGATTTCTTGAGCTTGGGAGTTCAAGACTTCCCTGACAGAAAACTTAAACATGGTGGTACATGTCTATAGTGCCAACTACTTGGGGAGGCTGAGGCAAGAGGATCATTTAAGCCCAAGAATTTGAAGTTGCTGTGAGCTATGATCATACCATGATACCCTACCCAGATGAGACTCTGTCTCAAAAATAATAAAAAAAAAAAGGACTATGTGAGGAAAATAATTTATATAATGTAATGATGCAGGATGGTGGAGGGAGGGTAATTGGTGGGACCACACCTACGGTGCATCTTAAAAGGGTACATGTGAAACTTACTGAATATGGAACATAAATATCTTAACACAATAACTAAGAAAAATGCCATGAAGGCTATGTTAACCAGTTTGATAAAAATATTTCAAATTGTATATAAAACCAAATAAATAAATAATAATGTAATGACTATCTGAATATAGAAACTAAGATCAAAGATTTTTCAAGTATAAATTACCATAATAATGGAAGCCTATAAACAGAAATGGGAAAATTAGGAAGAGACACTCATTTTAAGAAGAACATAATAAACTCAAGTTTTTGACATGTTGAATTTGATATCACAGAAGAAATGTATGGCAAACAATTGATCATAGAGGATTAGGGCAAAAAGAGATGTGTCAGCAAAGAGGGAAGCTATGAAAGCTTGAATGAGATAATCTGAATATTGTTATGTAAGTGGCAAATGTTAAAAATGAGTGAGACAGAGGCAGAATTGGGGGTCACACAAAAACGGAAAAGTCTGAAACAACTTAAATGGAAAGCAGATAATGAATAAAGATTAATGGAAGTAATAGCAGGGAGCAAAAAGAATCTACTAAAAATTAAATAAATTTAGACTAGAGTAATAGTTAATACAGGACTTATATGATTTTCCCCTGAAATAGTCAAGGGTTTGGGTGAAGAGGGGAAGCAGATAGTAGAGTGGCCTTAGACTGGGGAGTAGAATAGCAGACAGAAGTCTGATAAGGCAAGAGATTCTAAAGTGCAAGAGAGAACATGAGAGTAGGGAAGTCATGTGATCCAGACTAGGTAGCTTTCATGCAAAGAGGAGAGAAATGCCCAAGAGAATAGAGAGCTAAAGAAGTGGATGTCTCAAGAACAAATACAGAAAGATGGGCAGATACTAACTGGTGGAGGAGGTAATTAGTATGGCTGTGGTTAAAAAAATCAATTAGTTCAACAAACATTTGCTGTGAGTGTTCTGTGGGCCAGGCACTATGTGAGATATCCGCCAAAGATAAAAAGCACAGTGCCTGCTCTTAAAGAATGAATAATTTAGAGTAGGAATTGGCACAAACCTTCAATGAAAGGGCAGATAGTAAATATTTTAGGCTTTGCAAGTCGTAAGGTCTCTATTGCATCCACTTAACTCTGCCACTGTAGTGCAAAAGCAGCCACAGGCAATAAATGAATGAGCACAATTATTTTCCAATAAAACATATTTTATTAATTCATATAATCTTCCTGTGTCCCAAGATATCATCCTTATTTTAACTTTTCAGCTAGTTAGAAATGTAAACAAGCAAGCAAACATTCCCAGCTTGCCAGGCCCATAAAAATAGGTGTCGGGGTGGATTTGGCCCATGAGCTGTAGTTTGCCAATCCCTGATGTAAATGAGTAAATCCAGAAAGGAAATAGAGTGTGTGCACTACCCACCCCTTATCATTCACATATACTCTCAGCAATTAGCAATAGGCTTTAAGAATGGACTTGTTATTTACCTTTCTATCTGTTCTTTTCAGTCATGATAGGAAACCAAACGATGTTTTGTTCCCCACACCTAACATGCTAAAACTAGTATTTCTCTACACCCTTTGAAAGTTTTTAATTTCATCAAAAAATATTTGGAGACAACCTTTTTCATTGTAATACCTTGAGTTTGAATCTTTACAACAAAGACCACACAATTCTTTCACACTAGTATAATTTAACTTTATGCTTTATTACAAAACAATAAATATATATATTATGTAATTTCCAGCCCTAAAAGATACCACCTAGAAACAGAAATATAATACATATTTCTTCAAATATCTCCACTTTCTTTATTTATATGGCCTTTTGCATCTAATTTTGATGGCTTTATTTATTCATTTATTTATTTTTTATTAAGACAGAGTCTCGGCTTGGAGCCTGTGGCTCAATCGGCTAAGGCGCCAGCCACATACACCTAAGGTGGCGGGTTCGAATCCCCAGCCCGGGTCCTCCAAACAACAATGATGGCTGCAACCAAAAAATGGCCGGGCGTTGTGGCGGGCACCTGT
>CAUYQV010115000.1:0-12814 GCA_963574575.1 Galagoides demidoff
AGGATCTGATCAAACTAAAAATTTTGCACAGCCAAGAGCACAGTAAGAAAAGCAAACAGACAACCTTCAGAATGGAAGAAGATTTTTGCAGGTTATGCTTCTGACAAAGGTCTGATAACTAGAATCCACAGAGAACTCAAACTAATCAATAAGAAAAGAACAAATAACCCCATTTCTATGTGGGCAAGAGACTTGAACAGAAACTTCTCTGATGAAGACAGGTGCATGGCCTACAAACCCATGAAAAAATGCTCACCATCTTTAATCATCAGAGAAATATAAATCAAAACCACTTTGAGATATCATATAACTCCAGTAAGATTAGCCCACATAACAAAATCCTAAAACTACAGATGTTGGCATGGATGCAGAGAGAAGGGGACACTTCTACACTATTGGTGGGAATGCAAGCTAATGTGATCTTTTTGAAAATAATTTGGAGAATACCCAAGGAACTAAAAGTAGACCTATTGTTCAATCCTGTAATTCCTCTTATAGGTATATACCCAGATTATCAAAAATCATTTTACAACAAAGACATTTGCACCAGAATGTTTACTGGAGCCCAGTGCATAATTGCCAAGACATGGAAACAGCTCAAGTGCCCATCGACCTATGAATGGATTAAAAAATTGTGGTATATGGACACCATGGAATACCATGAGGCCATAAAAATGGAGACTTCACATCTTTTATGTTTACCAGGTTGGAGCTGGAACATATTCTTCTTAGTAAAGTGTCTCAGAATGGGGAAAAAAGTATACAATGTACTCAATACTACTATGAAATCAGTATATAATCACCTACACATTCATATGAATGTAAATATACCTATAGTCCAGAAAGTAGAGGAAAGTGGAGAGAGAGGGGAGAAGAGGGGGGAGGCAAAAGGGGGATGGGTATTTGGGGACCTCACCAAATGTGCATGATAAAATGGTACATTTCAAAACTATTAAGAGTATAATTGTGATGGATGTGTTAATCAGTTCAACGGAGGCATTTCACATTATATATCAAATCATACACTGAACCTATCAATGCATCAATGTTATGATTTAATAAAAACAAAAAAAGAAAATATTTCAATGCCAACTGAAATAAAATAAAACAATATAATTTACTATAGATTGCATTTCATAGATGTATAGAAGATGTGATATATGCATATTATGAATAATTATAAAAATTGTGATATCACTAATGTAAATTTACTAATATCTATTTTATAAAGTTTTGTGTTCAAATAACTTAAAACAACATGTTGCCATGATGTGGATTTAATTAATCCAATTCTTATTCCTTATACCAAAATACCAAGTTATGTGAATTAGAAATAATAACAATTATTTAATTTGTCATGGAAATGAAATCACAGAAAATAAACTCCACAATAAGGATCAAAGTCAGTTTTATAGGTTATACATTCTATTATGTCATTTTGACATAGAAAATGACAATAGAAACATTTGCAAGCAACTGGTAATATTAAATAGCAGAAAAAGTCAAGGATAATAAATCATCTTGAAATAGTTTTGGCAAAGCTTTGCTATTTTATCTTAAATATTGTTTGTATTGTGAAAGCTGTTACCTTGGTTTGCAAAGAAAGCATACCTCCCTTGTACAAGTACCTTTGTAATGAGGATCTATTAAGACATAAGAGGACAGCCATCTCAGAAACCACATAAGTTTTCTTGAAAAATAAAATATGTCATTGAGGCTATAACAGTATTTAAGATCTTTCATCTGGCAACAGCTTTGTTGAACACGCAACAGTTCTAGCATTAGTTCATAAAGAAGAAAATGTCCATTGTTCATTACTCTTGTGACTTACCACTGTAATGATTTGGTTACTTTTTGTTTGTGATCTATATACAAGTCTGATAGATAAAGTTTTGGTAGAAAGAGTGGAGATTAATCATCTTGTATTCTGATGGAATGCTTTAAAGTTGTGCTAGGGACTGTGGTGTGCTGTCCCAAACACCCCTTAGGTACTTATTCCTTCAGCTTGTGAGCATATTGGCAGGAACAATGCTCAGCCAAATCCCTTTCCAGGAACTGTTATTAGTAAGGAAGAACTGCTTTACCCTAGGTGACACCCTTCTCGTCCCATGGATTGGATTAATCACTCTCATTGGATTAATCACTCCAATGATTAATCTATACAGTTGTATAAAAGTCTGGTTCTCTTTTCCAAGACAGAATAATTCTGAAGAGCCATCCCAAGTACATAGCTTCCTGTCAGATTCATTGAGCCCTTTGCCACACTGCATCTATATTTTACTCCTTCCTATGCCCAATTAATTTTCCTTCCCACAGGTGTTTGTCTAGTATAAAAATCTTCATCATGGAGTTTACTTCCTAGAGAACCAATATAAGATGATTAGTACTAGAACTGCTCTAAGGAACAATACACTAAAGTGAAATTTTGAACATGGACCATCTAGCAGCAGGCTAAGTACATAACATCATCATTGCTGATAGTTAAGATAATGACAGCTCTTGTAATGTTGTAACTTCAAAATTTTTAAAACTTACTTAGGTTAAGCTGGAATAAAAGATCCGAGACAGGAAACATACTGGAAGGTGCAATGCCTTAATTTTTTGAGATATGTAGAAGAAATACTGATGATATGAACCAAGAAATTAGTGGTGTTGCTAGAATAATCAGACATAGACAGTGAAAGCCTAAAGGTAATTAATTATAAATTTAAGGTGAGATGGGAAAATCACAGGGATTATATTTATGAAAGAGCTCCAGAGTGTAGTTAATATGGTAGAAGCCGGGTTAATATATGTCGAAACAGGTACAGAAAGTTCCAAAACAAGTGAGGAAGGTGGAATAAATACTTGAAGTTGGAATAAATCATGAACTTAATTACATTCCAACTTTCCATAGAGTCTGGCAAATGTGTTATTTTCTATCCTTATGAAGAAGGAGAACCAAAGGCATTTCATAGTTTCATAGGACATAAAACAGGGCATAAGTGTGATTAGCAGCTAAGTTAACTCTCCTGCCCATTTTCATAAGGTAGTCTGAATGGACTTGAACAATCTGTATAATCCACCAAATTTCCCAATAGTTATTTTGCCAGTGTTATATTGTTAGGTGAAGCAGATGACCAGGAATTGACAATTAAATTGGAGATCTTGATACAACATTTAGTTTCCAGAATGAAGGGGATGTAAATTTTAAAACATTCAAGGCTTCACCATATAAGCCATTTCTTTTGTAATCCAGGTGTCTGGAAGATGTAGGCACACACCCTCTGAGGTAAAAGACCAATTATTGCATCTTACACACCACTGAGAAAGAAGTTCAACATCTAGTAGTCTTCCTCTGGTTCTTGAGGCAGCAGCACATTTCACACTTGTAAATAATACAGTGCCACTTTTACCAAGAAGTATAAAAGACTATTGGGTTTGAGTAGATTCCGGAATAGGAAAAGACTGTAAGGTCCAGATAACAATTCAAGAAACCCTGTCATTTGACCAGCACATCTCAATAGACATTAGAGGTGTCTGTCATTGGAAAATATGTGAAGTCTGTGGCAACCCTAATATGAAAATCACAACATAGAACTACTTGGGTAATAAACCAGAGTTTGAAATCTTCAGCAAATAATTGTACACTGTACAAAAATAGCTCTGATGTGATAGAAAATTAGACAAAGAGTACAACTGAAGGACATCAAATAACCATGGGATTAGGACTACTTCATCATAAGCCAGGTTTAGTCAGAGCCCAAACACAAATGGTAGGGCTGGCCCAACAGGGATCCACCGTAAGGTGGGAGTGGTACATTGAAGATCAGGTGCACACAGAAGCAGAGGACGCAAAGAAGCTATGTGAGTTGGCAGCTTCCAGGTCATCCACTACTGTCATACTGTGGCTTCTTCCACAGCTCAAACCTTTGTCCCCACTAGGTCACCTTATGACCAGTGGAGGAAGAAAATGTCAAAGCTTGCTTAAAAGATGAAATGCTCCACATGGGATACAAATTGATAAAGGACAACTACTGCATGAAAGGCAATAGCAGGAAGGCTCCTAAAGAACAATAGTTAAGGAAGAAATACTACAATGGGTACAATTGCATCCACTTTGTGTAAAAACAAGAACAACCCAAGGTCCAAGGTAGACATATAGTAGGATTCATGAATGTTAAACAACTTGTCTGGCTGGTCCATGGGTCAAGAAAAAATAGAATATTAGCAATAAAGAGCTGGAGAAGAGTCGAGTTGATAAGTTCATAGATGTGATCAAAGATTTGAAAACCTTTGAGCCCTATGTTAATGTTCACTAAATAGCGATAACTATGGAAGAGACACTAAATAACCAAGTAGCCAGAATCACTAGGCCAACTGATGTCTGCTAACCTCTGTTATCAACCAGCTTTGTTCTCTCACTGTTCTCACAGTGTTCTCACACTGTGTCTCACACAGAAACACTAAATAACCAAGTAACCAGAATTACTAAGCCAGTTGATGTCTGCTAAACTCTGTTATCAACCAGCTTTGTTCTAACACAATAGAATGGAGTACCAATGGTAGCAGGGATGGAGGCCAAACAGGACCAACAACATGAGCCTTCATTTACCAAGGCTAATCTGTATAGAGCTATGGCTGGCTGCACGCTCATTCTTCCAGCCTAGATACCAATGCTGAACTTATGATCTGTAATTATTCTTTGAAGGATCAATCTGTTTCTTGGGGGTAGGTTGATAATGTGTCCATTCCACTTTGAAAGGGGAAGCAATTCATACTGATCACAATTTAATTCATATTATGGATGTGGATTTACCCTTATTGCCTGCAAGGGCTCATCTGGAACTACTCTACCCAAGGCTTTCAGAGTGTTTGACCTACTGACACAAGATCCTGAATGTTACACTGAAGCACAAAATGTACTACATAAAAAATTAGATAAATGTCTGGACACACAGTGGAATTCACTGAAATAATGTCTATTAGTATATAAAAAGGATGGCAATATATCCCCCAAATGAGAGAGGTCAGAGCTTAGCATCAGAGGATTCAGGGCAGTGTGTGGTCAGTGTGAGAGCTTTTTGTTGTGCCTGAGTATCTGCAATTATCACAGGTGATGTTAGGACTCCAGACCTACAATACCATGGATCACATTTTGTTTGAATCTCTGGCTAAAACCATGACTTCTTTCTGAAGCAACTACTCAACAACGACAAACTGAAATGCCTTTTCCCCAGTGTGTAGTAATGCACAAATAGAAACTGGGAACGCAGCCAGGGACACTTGCAAAGAATACTGGTAGTGTGGGTTTGGTGGCAAGACGTCAATTGCACAGGGTCAAGCTGTTGGCTTGGCATCATCACCATGACTATACCTTTCATGGTATTATGTGGTTCTGGACCTCCTTCAGCATTATGATACCTTACATTACACCAGAAATAAAATTTGTGGTAGGTAATATGCTAAAATCCATTGAACCCAATTATGCAGTTGCCCATAACATCACTGGCAAACTATAGGTTTGGGACCAAAAAGGCCAAGGTAATTTTCTGGTTTGGGAGATTTTGAGCAATATAATTTCATTTTATCTCAGATTCATAATTAGTAAAATGTAAATTCTAACAACTGCCATGAAAAGCTCTTGCGAGACCTGAAACTATAAAACTCCTAGGAGAAAACGTAGGTCGAAAAGCTACATGGTAATGATATTGGTAGTAATTTTTTTGGAAATGACACAAAAACACAGGTAGTAAAAGCAAAAGAAACAATCAACAGAATGAGGAAGTGATGCATGGAATGAAAGAAAATATTTTAAAAACATTTATCTGAGAAGGAGTTGGTATCTAAAAGATATGAGCATTTCCTACAAATCAATACTTAAATAAACAATGAAACCCATCTGATTAAAAAATGGATGAAAAACTTTAATAGATGTTTTTCCAGAGAAGACATACGAATAGCTAACAGGTATATGAAAGAATTCTAAATATTGCTAGTCTTCAGTTAAAATGTAAATCAAAACCATAATGAGATAATACTTCATACATGTTAGAAGGACAATTTTTTTTAAGGTGTTAGTGAACATGTAGAGAAAAATAAAATCCTACTACCCTGTTCATACCAATGTAAATTGGTACAGGCTTCATGAAACACACACACACACTGTTCCCATGGGGGCAGTTCTGTGGAAATCTACCCTCATTGTCAAAGAAGCTGAGAAGATAAAGAGGCTGACATATCCAATTTCTCAGAAAGAAATATTTAATAGGGATGTAAAAACAGAATCCAGTGTATCCAAGCAGCCACAAGAAAGGACAGTGGATTTCCATGCCATTACCCCTGGGAGCCAGGACTTACATAGTGTGGGGAAGGAATGTATGAGACCATCAAAGTCAACCCCTCAGAGGAAGACAGGCATGCTATGAGGACTCAAGGACAAGGGTGTTTAGAACTAAGGGCAGGATTTATAGTAATACTAGATAAAACAGAAATCTAGAGGTGTGTCCAGAGCTATAGTTAATTAGCAGTCAGCATGGCAGATTAACATCCAGGATGGCATTGCTTTAGCCTCCACAAGCATGCGTACATTAATACAGAGAATGAGAGGAAACGTTGGGAAGTGGTGGCTATGTCTATGGCCTTGATAGTGATGATGATTTCAGACATGCATGCTTATCTTCAAACTCATCAAGTTATATACAGTAAAGACATATGTCAAACATACTTCAATGAAGTGGTTTAAAAAGTAAAGAAAAATATTTATGTTGTTTAAATGAGATATTCATAATATACATTAGTTCTCTTATTCTGGGGGAAGTAGTAACAAAACTCTCTCTGCTTTATTAGCAGATTTAGTCTTATAATAGGTTTCTAACCCTGTTCCCTGGAAAGTAACAAAATATAAAAAGCATTTTTACTATGAGGCAATATTGGTCATTTTAAAATGACCCCTGAGTGGTAAATTTCAGCTGGATTAGGTGGGAGCACTATAAAATAAATAAAATACCTAGATGAAAGCTATGCCTTACACATTTTTTAGTGACCTTTGCAATGGAAAATATTCTTTACAATGATCCCTTAGAAGATGTGTCTAAGGTACTGTTATAATAAATTTTGACTTTTATTTGGAATTCACTGTTGAACTACAGCATAATGTGCTATAATATAACCCCAGTGCTGCTGTATAGTCTGTTCTGAGTACTTCCAGAGCAGACCAAATTCCTGCTGTTGCCCTACTGTTATATTCTATTTCTTTGGTCATATGTTTTTCTAAATGAAGCTGATGCTATGTATGGCCCATTCAAATCTCATGAGTCTGAGTGTTTAAATAAGACTAAAACGAACACCCTCCTATTGGGTAGTGCATTTCTTTTCCAAATCATGCTGTGACTAAAACTAAGGATGAAATGTGTTGGGCTGATGTCAACGGAAATAACTACAGTATTGTGGTGCTTAAAAATGTTTCAGTCAACAAAAGACTGTACATATGACCATGGGCCATAAGATTACATGTGGTAATGGCACTGAAAATTCCTATCACCTAGCAATGTTGTAGCTGCCTAAAGGTTGTAGCACAACTACTTTATTTTTAAAATAAACTTAGTGTAGCCTAAGTGCATAGTGTTTATCATCTAAATAGTGTATGGTAAAATCCCGGGCCTTCACATTCACTCACATAACTTACTCAGAGCAACATCCAGTCCTATAAGTTCCCTTCCTGGTAAGTGCCCTACAAAGGTGTGTCATTTTTTATCTTTTATTCAGTATTTTTACTGTATCTTTTTCTATGTTTACATACACAAATTTTTACCTTGTCCTGCAGTATTCAGTGCAGTATTATGCTGCACAATTTTGTAGCCTGGGAAGAATATGCTATGCCAAATGACCTAGGCATGTAGTAGGCTACATCCTGTAGGTTTGTGTAAATATGTTCTTTGATGTTTTCATACCAATGAAAGCACCTAAACGTATAATTCTTGGAATATACACCTGTATTTAAGAAATGCATGATTATATATCTCAGGCTTATTATTAAATTTAAGAGTAAATCCTCAATAATTGCTAGTGAATCCATAGAGCAAGATTGACGTGTGATGGGGCTTCCATACTCTTTAGTGAAGATCTCTTTCTTTGGTTATGATTCTTACATAAGATTGTTGCACAGCTGTTAATCTGGGCCTCTACATACCAGGAAAACCAAAAACACTGAATAAATCAATCAGTGAATCAAATCTCATGGCATCTTATTTAAATTGAAGTCCAACATAAAATTAGAAGAGAAACTGTTTCAACTACTACCTGTACCAACAAAAGCCAAATGACTACAGAGAGGAAACCCATAGAGATGGACATTTTTCAGGGTTTCTCAGTGCTGAAATTTGAGCTGCTGTTAAGGAAAATGAGTCACATATTCCATGACCTCCGAGGAAATCTGTGACTTGTATTTTACAAGGAAAGGGGACTGACCCAATTAAGCCAGCTGGTGGGAAAAAACCAAACTCAAAGCATTTCTTGTAGAAATTCCAGTTTAAAGTAAGCTCTTCTGTCATCCTGTGAATGTCCAGTCTCATGCAGATATGAGATAAGAAGACAAAGGTATTCGAGACTGGCCGTTTGACTGTATTGTAAAACTGTAGTGAAGAAGATGGATATAAAAGATGAAAAAAAGCCTAACAAAAGTATCACTACTTTGTACTCTGAAATGTGTTCTTAAGTACAATGAACAGGGTACTAGAAAGTTCCAACTGATCCTACTTTTTTTAAATTCAGGGACTAAATTAAACCGAAATGCTTCAGTACAGCTAAGGAGACAACAACCAAAGCAAAGAGACAAACTTCAGATGGGAAAAGATATTTGCATGTTATGAATTTGGACACAGACAAGGATCTACAGAGAACTCAAATTAATCAACAGAAGAAGAGCAAACAATCCCATCTATCACTGGGCAAGAGACATGAATAAAACCATCTCCAAGGGAGACAGATTGATGGCTAACAAATGTACAACAAATGCTCATCATTTGTGGGACTGAAAACTAATATAGTATGACTAATATCACAGCCTCTTTGGAAAGAAGTATGGATAATCCTCAAAGATCTCAAATTAAATCTCCCATTTGACCCTGAAATCCTACTATTAGGCATCTACCCAGAAGAAAAAAAATCATTTTACTATAAGGAAATTTGTAATAGGTTGTTTATTGCAACTCAATTTACAATTGCCAAGACCCAAGATGTGGAAACAACCTAAATGCCCATCAACTCAGGAATGGATTAGCAAATTGTGGTACATGCACACCATAGAATACTATTCAGCCATAAAAAAGATGGTGACTTCATAACTTTTGTAATATCCTAGATGTAGTTGAAACACATTCTTCTTAGTAAAGTATCACAAGGATGAAAAAGCAATTATCCAATGTACTCTAATATGAAGCCAATAGATGGCTTGAATGTATGCCCAAGAAGGAGAAAAACTCATTGGGGGAAAGGTAAGGGGAGGGGTAGAAGTTAGGGTGCTCTCACTGAATGGGCATGGGGTGGGGGTATTGGCACACCTTTGGTGTGTGGGGCATAACCACAAGAGATATTCTACGTAACAAAATCAAGTATTTTGACCTGGTTGTTTGTACCCACACATTAACCTGAAACAAATTTACTTTAAAAATAAATAAACAAAAATTCAATTTCTAAAGGAAATGTTCATAAAAATATAAAATAAAGTCAAGAACACTGGATACTGAGGTTAAAAATGTTGAAGGAAGTATAGGTAGAGTACCAAACATAACATCCCATCAAGCTTATATCTCTAGTTGCATGCAGGGCTACTGTCTGCATGGTCCCTGGTCCCCAGTTCCCAAAGTCAAGAGTGAGTACTGGTACCAAGTTGAGATAATGATGGAGTGATCATAGACACAGAGAAATCCCACACACATTTATTGCAAAGTGAAAGTATATCTCAGAGGGAGAGATGGGTCACTCTGAGAGTGGAGGAAGACCCCAAAGTCTGGGCATACACTGCCTTTTATACACTCACCAATTTGTCCCACCTTTCTCCCTGCAGGATTGGCTGCTGTTTCCCACCTTTGGGTGACTGACAGGTTGGGATTATATAACATATAACATAAGAGGCTACATAACAGATTAATTTATAAAACAGTTTACTTAATACCCATGGGTGTTTTCCCAGAATCATTCATGATAACTCCACCCATGCTATGCTAATTAGAAGGTAATGAGTCCCAGGTTAGTTAAAGGTCACTTGGAGCTCTTTACTGTGTTTGTTCCTACTAGGGAATAGTTCTAACTGTAATTTGGTTGCTAGCTATGATTCAGTTTCCACTTTCTGCCCTTAGCCACCTCCCAGCCACCTGTTAACCCTGTTGAAGACCTAACACAACCAGCTTCTGCTGCAGCACTCATTCTCCCATGGTCCCCACCACACATGTAGCTGGCTTATAACATGTTTCCTTATAACAGCCCTGACAACATGAAACTTTGTAATATTTTAAATCTTAATAATGTAAAAATATATGAAAAATTTCATATGATAAACAGTGTCTGTGTCATCCAGGTTGGAGCTCCAGGGCTTTTCATAGGTGCAATCTATAGTTCACTATAGTTTCCAACTCCTGGCCTCAGCCTCCTAATTAGTTGAGACTACAGTCACGTGCCACCACATACAGCTTCTCATTGTTTCATCTATAAATTTACCACAACTTTTAAAAAGTCCTTTTTCTTAATTTCCTCATTCCTTAATGTCAGTCTTCAGTAAAACCCTCATGGCTAGTTTTTCCATTAAATACCGTGATGTTATATGCAATCTATTTTTTTTTGTCTATATCATTTCTATCAAATGTATTCACTGTTATATACCTAACACCTAGTAGATTGTATAGTATATATTTTTTACTTAAATAAATGAAGTGAATAAAGATATAAAGAATTAGTAAGGAAAGAAGAATAAAAGATGAAAGAAAGTTTTCATAGCAGTAATTTGCATTGTGTTTTCCAGTCTCTGAACCCCTATTCATAGGATTATGGGACTCTTGCATTATTTCAGAAGCCCCCAGCATCTTCTCATACCTGAGTCTGTGTGTTCAGATTTCTTTTCTGTTGTGACTAATGAATTATGTATAATTCCAAAGCTACGCTGCACGTGTACACTGGAGCGCACTCCCTGGGCTCTTTCCTTCTCCATCACATTTCCTCTCTCTATTAATTATTGCTATCAGCATTATAATTTCTTGGATTTTTCTCATCTTCAAAAACCAGCAATGAAAAGAACCCATTTCTTCACCTAAAATCCTGGTCAGCTACCACCAAAAGTCTATGTTCTCCTTAGAACAAAATTCCTTGAATAGTTGCCACTAACTTAGGACCACTGTGAGCCCAATAGCATTCTCTACCTCAGAAACTGCTCATCAGCACCTCAGTTTCCTGTGCTTCCCCGTCATTCCTCATCTGTGATGCTTAATATGTAGAAGCCTGGTTCTCACATAGCTATGTCTTTTCCTGCTTTGTATGTGTACCCAGGTAACATGACAGCTGAACTTTTGGGGGTTAGACTGGTCTCTAGCTCTTAAAATTGTTCTTTTCTTCAATGTCTCTTTCTCTTTTTTGGTCAGTGAACTCCAGAATTACAAAAATTGAAAAAAAAAACTTTTTCACATTTTATGACTATCTTAGGGATTTGAGTGATATGAAATGTCCCTGAGTTAGTGCCTCCTCACCTGTGGGCTCTCTGTGCAAGTTCCTGAGTAGTAAGGCAATCAATGTAATTCACATTATTGGATTTTAAATTATTGATTCTCTATTTCATGGATGCATTATTATCTGATTAATTATCATGTCTTCTCAAAAGACAAATTGTATCATATGAGCCTTCAAGTAAATAGATCCTTTGGGTCTCCTCTACGTGTGTTTAGATTTATCTGATTTTAAGGATATGCAAGATTAGCTATCCATCTCATTTGTGCCTGGTCACAGATATATTCAGACTTGTCACCTACGACCAGATTATTTCTGTGTCCTGTGGCATGTTTGGTATAGTAAAATGTTGACTATATAGCAAATTCTCATAGAATAATAAAATTTAAGATCTATAATGTTCAATTGGACAAAAGCACAAATATGTGTGTGTGTGCACTCAGCATCAGTAAGTATAACAATCCAATATGTTTTAATCTCAAATGTCTATCTCTTTGGTTCAAACTGGAAAAAAAAAAAAAAACTCTTATTAAGTCCAGTTGGAGATTTCAAAAAATGTGAAATTTTTCAAAACATAATGTTATTCTTTGACTGTGAGAATATAAATCACTTAAAATACTATTATATTTCTTTTTTTATTTAAATTATTTTTATTACTGACAATATATATTGGAACTTGTATAGGTTTTTTTTTCTTTTTTTATTAATTGATAGTTGTATACATTAATGCAAACATGGGGTACATTGTACTGTTTTCATATACAATTTGAAATACTTTCATCAAGCTGGTTAACATAAATATTCATGTCATTTGCTTAGTCATTGTATCAACACATTTATATTGTAGTTCTAGAAAAGTTCACTTGTACCCTTGTTAGACAGATATATAGGTGATCTTACCGGTCATCCTCCCACCACCCATCCACCCTTCTCCCCTCCCCTTCCCCACCTCCTCCCCATATTCTTGGGCTAGAATTAAGTTGTATCTTTTGTTTGAGAGCTACATATTAGTTTCATAAAAGGGTTGTGTACATTGGATACTTTTTCTTCCATTCCTGAGATACTTTGCTAAGAAGCACATTTTCCAGTTCCATCCATGTAAACATGAAGGAGGTAAAGTCTC